>VWYO01013228.1:73995-87861 GCA_013400275.1 Rhadina sibilatrix | reverse complement strand
AAAAAAAAAAAAGAAGAAGAACCACTTCAAAACTGTTCAGTAGTGTCTGATCTGTGCTCACAAAAGCAGTCTGTGACCTGAAACAGACATTGTTGTAGCACTGCAGATCTGCTCCTTTTGGCTTCTTGCTTCCTAGGGGACAGGATAGAGTGTCTGTGGTATCTCTGCAATAAAAAACCTGTCACAGTCTGGCTGACAAGAAAAGTGGTTCATATAAAGTCACGCTCAGCTCCTGTGGGCAGGACTGATTTTCCTTAGAATGGACTCTTTACCTACCAATTCTGTAAACAGTTTGTACTGAAGGAGGTTTCTGCAAACACCCCAAGGTAAAAGGATGGCATTTTACTGGCTTTTGCTGCTTAAATTCCTGAAGTATTAACACTGCATTAACAGAACATATTTGGATTGTTCATCTTGAGGGTTTCTTAAGAATGAAGTTAATTTGGAAATATGAAACTTCATTAGCTGGAGTTTTCTTCAGTTATTGTTCCACAATTGGTTTTCTTCCATGTGGAAAATGCTGTATGTACATGAAGAAAGTTATTAAATTAACGTAAACTAGTGTTATATTGTTCCTGCTCTCACTGATGTGGAATAGTATTGCAGAGATTTCTGTGGCTATTGTCAAATACACTACAAATCAATTATTCTTCACTTTCGACTTCAACAACCTGTTGGAATACAGTGACTGGTTGACAAGCCAATGAATATTACAGGGACCAACAAAAGGCTACCTACTTTTTACGTTGATATTTTGTGTGAGACAGCAATTATAAATCAGCTGCTGTAGCAGAGATTATGTACTCACAGCATCAAACCTCTGAGCAAAATCTGCCTGATATAATTCAGCACAATGATATCTGAAGAAAATGAATGCATTGGATACAGGAATCTGCATAGGGCAGTTTTCACAATTAAAATGGATTATCACAAAATAACAGCATAAATTGATGATCCATTGGAAAGTGCCATTACAGAAAAGTTAGAGTTGTCACATAAACAAAACAGAACAATTTATCCATAGGACTTCAGAAAATTATTGGCAGGTAATTACTTAAAATTTCACACTCCTTTGAAATAACTATAATTCTCCATACAACAGTTTTCTCACTGACAAAACAAATAAATTCTTCAGATAATAAGTAGAAACAGTAATTTGCAAAAACTCTAATTGACTGCATTTCCTGAAAAGGCTTTACAGGCCACAACATATGAAAAAGTAAGTTCCCTTTCTGAAACTCTTATTCATGCAAGCAATCCTCACTCACATAAGTAACTACAATAAAGTTAATGTGTCTTCTTATGAATGTATACACAAACCAGATCCCACTAAACTGGTCATCTCACATCATAAGGGAGATCTAGAATGAAAAAGATTATTTTTTACATTGGACTCTGTGAGTCTGTGTAACACACACGTCTGTGAAATAGTATGCTTAAAGCCTACACTGATGCCTTTTTTAAAAAACAGTATCATATTTAGGTAGCTGTAAGAAGATTAAAATACAGATAGTATTTTGAACATAATGGTTGAGTTAGGTCGACATGCAAAGCAATGCTTGTATTTGCATTAATACAAAAATCTTACATAATAACATCACTGATAATCCTTCTTCTATGCAGCTGCTAACCAGGGAATGTGTTTGTTGTCCCTATAGAAATTAAGCAGAGGTAGTGTGTTGCTTTTTCACCATGATATTTAGGAATGGAAAAGTTTTCACAATGTCAAAAATTCAAATATATTAATGGAGTCAAGTAATTCTTCCCTATGACTCCTTATTAAAAAAATCTCCAACCCATATAATGTAAACTTAATATGTTAAAAATGTAACATTGTTTAAGGGTACATATACACTTGACTTTTAATCAGGCTGGCTTTTCAATCTTGGCTTCTTAATCGGCTTAGGCTGAAGAGAGCAAGAAATAACTGACAGTCCCAACCCACAGAGAATGTTACTAGATTCAGTGCAGGTCAGGTGAATGCCAATGACATATACCCTCATTCCCCCACAAAATCAGTTTCACTGAAAAGTGCATGTAAACCCATATAACAATATTTTGTCAAGAGAACAAAATATTGACAAGACACTGCATTCCCTGTAAAGCCCCAAGATCCCCTGGGCAAAATAAATAACCCATTATAAATAAATGCTTGGCTACTCCCATTCTCCACATCACATCTTTACAATTAATCTCACTTTTTGTAAACGTATTGCTACATAAAACATAGAAGAGGAAATTAGCAACAGCTGACTACCCCTTATCCTGAAGTACAAAAGCTGATTAGTAATGTTAAGTATTTGATGGAAGTTTCATGTGAAAACGTCTACCTCTTGTGCCCAAAGTTGGAACTGCCACAGACAATTTTCATTAATCGATAAGGAATAAAATTTAATACATTATTTATTATTATTATTATTATTATTATTATTATGCTGATTCATAATAGCAATAGTATAGTTCTTCACAGTGTAATGATAATGTGGAACATTGCACAGTCCTTTTCTCTCTATGGACTTAAAATTCAGCAAGGGACAGGGCCTCCCTAGGAGAAGGAGAAGCCAGGGAAGAAGGCCATGCCAGGAAATCACCATGTAAAAAAGTTTCAAAAGCACCAATTTCTAATGCAACCAAGTTAAATTAGATGCTAAAGTTAAGTTTACTTCAAGAATCTTAGAGTAACTTCAAGTGCAAAAAGTATGAAGCTTAGAATTCTGATATATTTAATGTGGGTAGAAATGAGAAAATGGTATCAAAATCTTTAGAGAAACAGGTTTGGTGTCTTTAACCTGGTGTTGTGGAGATGTTGGCAAGGTTTTCTATTTTGCATTCCTCCAACCCTCCTTCTAAAACTTCATTTTATAGGTAACTAATTTCTGATTAACCATTTTCTGTTCCATTAAGTTTTCATACTTTTTTTGCCCTTATTACTTTAGAAGAGATTTTCTGTACTGTTTCCATGTCACAGTCTTAATTAAAAGAGCATCAGAAAGACCACACTGGACCAGAACAAGAAGTCATCTCTTAATCTCCTGCCTTCAAAGAGGAGAGATTTGAGATTTCCCCCTGCCTTCCTTTATGTTTGGCATCAAATTCCTAACGTATGGGAAGTTGACCATCACTCAGAGAAACTAAAAAGGGGAAAACAATGTACAGAAAGAAAGGAAGAGCAGTATTAAGTCCAAAGCAGTGGAGAAGGAAGGCACTTAGGTAGCCAAACTATTGAGTTCCTATACAGCTTTAAACTTATACCTATTGTTGTTTCAGGAAGCCTGAAAACTCACCTCCACTTAGAACGGAGTTTTGCTGGTATACTCTGTTCTGGTGTGTGTAATTGCCTACCCTTTAAAATAAGAGTGCCAGAATTCAGACACACTTCAATGCATTTGCAAGGACTTGGGTAAAAGCAGCCTGCTCCTCTAATTACTAATTCTGTTTAAATTAATTTTTGCTGAAAAATATTCAAGTCCTCAACTTTTTTTGGAAAGCAAGTATATAAGTACCATAGAACCATTAATGTTGGAAAAGACCTCCCAAGATCATCAAATGCAAACTTTGACCAATCACCGCCGTGCAAAATAACCATAGTACAAAGTGCCACATCCAGTCACATCTTGAACGTTCATCTCCAGAGATGTTGAATTCCCACTTTCCTGGCAGTCCATTCCAATGCTTAGCTACTCTTTCAGTGAAGAAATTCCTCCTGATGTCCAACCTGAACTGCCCTGGTGCAGCTCGAAGCAATGCCCTTTCATCCTGTCTCTTGTTGCCTGGGAGGAGACACCAACCCCACCTGGCTACACCCTCCTTTCAGGCAATTGCAGACAGAAACAAGGTCTCCCCTGAGCCTTCTCCAGAATAAACAACACCAGCTCCCTCAGCTGTTCCTCACCAGACTCACACTCCAGATCTGTCTCTGGCTCCACTGCTCCTCTGTGGACTCACTCCAGCACCAGAATGACCTTCTTACAGTGAAGAGCCCAAAATGAACAAAGATTCTGGGTGTGGCCTCACCAGTGCCCAGCACAGAGGGACAATCCCTGCCCTGCTCCTGCTGGCCACACCATTGCTGATCCAGGCCAGGGTGCCATTGGCCTTCTTGGCCACCTGGGCACAGCCTGGCTCATCTTCAGCTGCTGTCAGCAGCACCCCCAGCTCCTTTCCAGCCCCTCTGTCCCAGCCTGTGGCCCTGCCTGGGGCTGTTGTGACCCAAGGGCAGGACCCAGCACTGGGCCTTGTTGAACCTCACACCATTGGCCTCAGCCCATGATCCAGCCTGTCCAGATCCCTCTGCAGAGCCCTCCTGCCCTCCAGCAGATCAGCACTCCCACCCAGACTGGTGTCTGGACCTGCAAACTCAATCCCTTGTCCAGGTCATCAATGGAGGTATTAAACAGGACTGGCACCAGTACTGGTGACTGGCCATCAGCTGGATATAACTCCAATAACTAGTCTCTGAGCCTGGCCATTCAGCCAGTTTTTTACTCAGGAAAAAGTAAAAGAGCACTCATCCAAGCCATGAACTGTCAGCTTCTCCAGGAGAATGCTGTGGCAGAGAGTATCAAAGCTTTACTAAAGTCCAGGTAGAACACATCCAGAGTTTTTCCCTCATCTATTCAGCAGGCCACCTGCTCATAGGCCCCAAAACTGCCAGAGTTTAGACAATGCTCTCAGCCACTTGGTGGGACTTCCCCTCTGCAGGGATAGGAGTTGGCCCCAGAATGCTAAAAAAATGGCTTGGTGACTGCAGAAGAGAAGCTGCAAGTTGGTTCTTTGTCTCCCTGTTTTCAAGGAATTGGACATTGTATACTAAGCCGTATTGAATAAATGCTTTCATCAAAGCAGAAGGAAGGTGTTTGGGATCAAGGGTGAAATCTCAGTGTTTTAACTTTCCTCAGTTCCCTCTATCCAAAATCTAACTGAGCACATGCATGGGTGAGGTTGTGTTCTCCAATACTCAACGTTATCTTCTGCCCTAGAAGCAAAGCCCAATACACAAAGCTCTGCTGAGGAGCAGCAGACACAGACCATCCTGGCCATTGTGTAGATGCATTCCTTGCTGTCCCAACTGGATTCCTCACCCCACTCCCAAACCCCCACTATTCAGACTAGTGTGCCAGGTTTGTGTATGCTACATGCTCAATTTTACAATTTCAAAGCAGTTCACACTCCTTTTGAATGTCCTGCTAGTCATGCTCCTTTTGTACAACACTGACAATCACTTTGGCTTTACTCATCCCATCCTTTTCTTTTTCTAATAGAATAATTATGACAAGCCCTGCTTGTTGTGAAGCAACTCAGACCACTAACAAGCAATGTTTTTTTCTCTGTAAAAACATTTTTTCTCTACCCAGTAAAAAAGGGCAATGGATATGCAGCTGTCTTCTTTCACTAGCATTTCATTACTCAGTCACTAATGATAAAAAGAAGGAAGAAATGCAGACATCAAAGACCATGGAAGCAGAACTTTCTGATGAGAATGGTGTCAAAAGGTTTGCATGACACATCGGCAAATCTTTAAATGCTTTATTAAAATTTGAAAGTAAGTATGTCGAAGACCTCTGCTATTCTTAGATGCTAGTTGCTTGTCTGATATTTGAATAATACACCTATCTCCTAAGATACTATTTCATTTCAAATGAACTTTCGTAGAAAAGTTTTCCTCATTTAAGTTGTGGAACAAACAGGTATAGAAGGCCAAATAGGATTTTACCTCAGCAATGTCATCTTATCTCATATTTCTTTCACAGGAAAATCAACGACTGAAGTAGGTTGGAATCTAGAAACAAACCCCTGTATTGTGGTTCACCGATTCAGAGAAAAAGGAATTTTTGTGTGATATTTGCTGTTTTGACTCAGGTGATTAGATAAAGTGAACTGCTTTGCGGAGCACTGGATCCAATAACCACGCAGCACCAAAACATTATAAATGAAGGATAAGACAACCAGCAAGCTGGGACTTGGTGTCCCTGAGAGCAGAATAGATAGGTCATACTTGTCGTATCATCTCAAGGACATAGGAAAGGTAGCCATGATAGCCCTATAAACATCTCATAATTACTAAAGATTCATCACAATGGTTTGGCAGGAGAAAACACAAATTTTTTTTTACGGTTTCAAAAGAAATATCAAACAAGACCTGGAGGGATAAGTAAGGCTGAAAACAGGGGATGATTCTGTTTTTCTCCCAAATAAAACAGGAAGCCTGAATACAGTGTCAGCTTTTGTGATCAGAAGGGGATGTTGTGCTGGTTTGAAAGCAAAACCAGTGAGACTCCCGGTCAGAGATACAATTTAATAGAAGAAGAGAGAAAAAAAAGGTAAAATAAATGGAATAATACAACCTAACACCCTGTTGGTCAGGGTGTTTGAAGCAGTCTAGAAGTCCTCCTGGAGTGGCAGATGTGGTTCTGCTGGAGCAGAGATGATCCTGAGAGAGAACAGTCCAGTCTTCCTCCAGGAATCTGGTAGAGCCAGATATCTTGTGCTCCTGCATCTCAGTTTTTATCCAGGTAGGAATGATTGGCTCCTCCCACTGGGTGGAGCATCTCACAATGGAATATGTCATGCCCTTAGTGAGCCTTAATGGCCCATCAGCAGAAAATATTCCCCTGGAGGGAGGATGGGTGGTGAAAGAGATAAGAAACACTGCCCCACCTGGTTTTAACAGCTGGCCCATGATCAGAAGGCACCCGCCCCCTTCCCCCCAGAGTTACAAGAGATAAAGAAAAACATCTCCCCAGCTGCTTTAAACAAATGAAATAGAATACACATTTTTGGTTCTATAACCCAAGACAAATGTGCAACCTGACTTGCATCATATCTGGCATTCTCCAAATACAGATAAAAGTAGGGGACTGATGTGTCCCTTGGAAGAGAAAGCAGAAATAGAAAGGTAGCATGACTTTAGTTCCCATTCTACCAGACTACAAGTCTTTGGTAGAAGTTGAACCATTCCATTAGATAATGTATGTGCTAATTTCTTTCATGTGCTCCACACATTTTCTCATTTTTCAGCTTCTGAACTGTGTTATAAAAGGAATATCTACATATTTATCTAGCAGCAATAGGAATAGTGAACTAAGAACAGATGCACCACCAAAGGTTTACCTAGCCTCAAATATTTGTAAGTATTACAAGGATCAGATTCTTATGGAAGAATATCAGAATAAGGAGACTACATAACGATATTTCTCTGTAATAAAATCGTGGTTCAGGAACTTCCTGAACCAGCAATGTTTCACTAATCTTTGTGTTCAATAACCTTTTCTTTCATGATTTTGTCTTGTTCTTTGAACTCATGGAAACTTCTGCATCAATAGTACTTCATGGCAACTATCAAAGGGCATATTCAGTTGTGCTGGAGGACAAATATCTCTTTATTTTGAACCTACAATCTACTGGTTTTATATGATAACTCCTAACAGATGGGATAATGAGTCACATTCTCTGTGCAATTCGTGACTTTAGAGATATAGATCATAAACAGAATGACCTCTATCAAATGTCTATTTTCTAGGCCACAGAGTTCAAATCTATTCAGGTTTTTTCCTCTCATATCTAAGTCATTCTTTATCTTGATTTCTCTGTATCATTTCAAGTTTTGTTAAATACATCCTCAGATACACTGAACAGGACTAACTACAAATTTGTTTATTTAAATTAAGCCTATGTTCTAAAAAAGGCTTGTGAATACACATTGAAAATATCTTCAACAGTAAGAGCTTATAAATGTGCATTATAATTCCTTTATTTTAGTCTTTTAAATAATACATGAAAGAAATCTACTTTTCTCACATACTTCTAGGCAAGTTCCTTTTCAATAGTATGGAAAAATACGTATTTACGTGATTCAGCAAGAGTAAAAAAATAAAGTATCAGAGACATAGTCAGATATTGTAATTTAAAATTTTCATTTATACTCTTTATTTTTTTTTAATTTATTTATTAACAATTTACACTTTCCTATAATTAAATTAACATTGGTATAAATACTATTCCATTTGAATAGTAAATGTAATTTAAAAAATATCATTATCAACTTAATAATAATGATCAGAAAGTTTATTAAAAGAATACATTTAAAAAGGATTTTTGTCATGTAAGTGACTATAAATTCTCCTTAATCTGAATTTCCTACATTTTTTTTGAGAAACAGGACATCTTGTCTGAGCAATAACTCTTAATCATAGGAAAAATACTTAAGATTTAGTAAACTAAATACATGAGTTAGCTTTTGAATCTTAGTTGTAGGGTCCTAGAAGCCATTATCTCATTCCAAAACAAATCAGAGATATTTTCCAACAGAAGACACATTTCCATGGCCTTGGGAGTGCCAGGTTAGGAATGGCTGCTATTCAGATGTGACTGAAAGGGAAGTGTCTGGCAAAAAATTGCTGGTTTGTTTGGTTTTTCCCCCTTCTCTGATATTATCTTCTTTGTATCTAGTGTTATTTCCAAGATGTTATTTCAACTTCCTCTTTCCTGGTCTGCCAGGAAAATAATTTATTGACCTTTTCACCCCTTTAATACACAAGTGCACTTGAGTGTAGCAATTGCTTACAGACCTTATTCTCAGGCAGTTCATTATGTTCTTTCCAGAAACTATTTATAAATTATCATACATTAAAAAAAAAAAAAAATCTGTTAGGATAAGTAATGCAAGTGTTTCACCCTTAGGAAAATGAGAATAATAACCTTTTGGCTTTACGGCTTTAATTTCTCCCTTTGTTTCTCCTCCAATAAGAGACTATCCTATGTTTCTCACACAAATCCTATTACATTCTTGTTAAGAATTATATCTTCTGTGATTACCACTTGAAAGAGCCACCATAGTTTTCTGAGACTTCATTCCTCCTTTTTGCTCATTCCAGTTTCTAAAACCAACTTTCTGCTTTTCTCTTATTTAATTCCATTCTCCACTTTGTTTTTTGTTTTCAAATGCACCAATACATCGATTAATCAGTAACAAAATTAATATTAGGTATAATGTGAGCCTGCTACTGAATGGAATGGGGACCCAGTGACAGAGGTTGCACAGAAGGCAGAATTACTGAACATCTTCTTTGCTTCAGTCTTCACTGCCAATGCCACTCCTCAGGAATTCTAATCCAGAAGTTCAGGGAGAAGGTCTGGAAGAAGAAAGACTTTCCTTTGGTTGAGAAGGATTGGGTAAGAGACTTTAGTTAAACTTGACACCCACATGTCCACAGACCTTGGCAGAATGTATCCCTAAGTGCTGAAAGAGCTGGTGGACACCATTGTGAGACCATCTTTGAAAGGTCATGGAGATCAGGAGAGATGCTGAGGACTGGAAGAACGCAAATGTCACCCTGGACTTCAAAAGGGGCAAGAAGGAGGACCCAGCAAACAACCAGCCAGTCAGCCTCACCTCAATCCCTGGGAAGGTGACAGAGCACCTCATTCTGGAGACCACCACTATCCACATGGATGACATGATGATGATCAGCAGTCATTAGTATGGAGAAATCACACTTGCTCAAGCCTGATTACCTTGTACAAGGAGACAAGTACCTAGATGGATGAGGGGAAAGTAGTGGACACCTCAACGTCAGAAGGTCTTTTGACACTATTTCTAATGTCAGGCAAACGCAAGGCCCTGCTCCTAGGGAAGAACAACCCCAGGCACCAGCACAGCCTTGGGCTGATCTGCTGGGGAGCAGCTCTGAGGAGAAGGACCTAGGGGTCCTGGTGGACAACAAGCTGTCCACGAGCCAGCAGTGTGTCCTGGTGGCCAAGAAACCCAATGGTATCCTGGGGGAACATTAGGAAGAGCATTGACAGCAGGTCATGGAAGGTGATCCTGCCCCTCCATTCAGCCGTGGTGAGGATACATCACTCCAGATCTTCTGGGCTCCTCAGGAAAACAGAGACATTTGGAGCAGGTCCAGCAGAGGCCACAAAGGTGATGGGGGGACTGGAGCACCTCACTTATAAGAAAAGGCAGAGGGAGCTTTGGTTAGCCTGGAGAAGCCTGAGAGGGGATCTATCAATGTGATATCTGAAGGGAGGATGTCAAGAGGATGGACCAAGCTCTTCTCAGAGACACTAAGAAATAGAATGAGAGGCAATGGGCAGAAACTGGAACACAGAAGTTCTACTTGAACATGAGGGAGAAGTTCTTTACTGTGAGGATGCCTGAGACCCAGAACAGATTGCCCAGAGAGGGTATGGAGTCCAGTTCTCCAGAAAAGAGATTATTCAAAAGCTCTCTGCACACATTCCTAAGTACCATTGGCCTAGGGAAAGCTGCTTGTGTAAGGACGTTGGACTAGATGACCTAGAGTGGCCCTTGCCAACCTCGGCCATTTGATGATTCTTTTCAGTTCCACGGTTCTTTTTGATTCTGTGACCTTAAACAGGCAATTTTTGGCTTTTTTTTTTGCTCCATGGGACATGGCACATGCTGCATGCTGTAGAAATAAGGTGCTATTTTTGAAGGGCATTGTGCTCCAGCTACAGCATGCTATGTTCATTCAACATCAGTAAAACCTGTTCTGGTACCACTGTAATCTCTACCAGGACTAATGCACAGTTGACTCCATTCCAAAGAAATCACAGTGTGCATACAGTGTGCTTGCAAGATGCTAGCCTCCTCTCTGCCTAGGGCCAGTTGCTCAAAATTGCCCATTTTCTCTTTTTACTATTGCACATACTGTAATTGCTGTTAATCCAGCAGTAAACTGAATTACTATCTCAATCTCAAGAACTGAACAGAGGTTCTTTGAGACAGATCTAAGATGACTGGAAGATACAGAAACACTCTGAGAAGATCTTATAAACCTGCTGTTCTTTTTATGAATACTTATCTCTTTATTTCTGCCAAACAACTTGCTTGCAGTACCTTTAAAAATCAAACATGAACACAAATATGTATTTGTGTAGTTTAAAGGTAAAACATGTAAGATGTGCAGGTACATAAGCAACATGAAGATTGAAGTACTTAGTAAGTGTGGCTTGCTTTAAAAATTCAGGATCCAGAGAGAAGTATTCCAACAGCCAAGGCATGTATTTCAAGAGCAGCCTAACTCAGTGGAGCTTCTAGATAACGGCAGCACAACGAAGAAGAAATGTTACAATAAACACATAAACCATGTACACATACCCCTTTCTATTCACAGCACTTATTCCATTGGGAATATTTGTATTTTTGTAATAGTTTTTAATATAATTCCAATCTTTTTAATTCCAAGGTACTCTCTATCCAAAAGTAACATCTAAATATTACGTTTCCTGTTCTACCAATACCTGTTTTGCATGTCCATGCCTGAAGAAATTACAAAGAATTGTACAACTGAAGAACTGTTTTATTTTTCAAGTATTTCTGGTTTGTGTTCTATGTTTTTGCTTTTTGCCTTCTACTTTTCCTATTCATCATTTAGCTGAAATCATCATAGCCATTTGAAGAAATATTAACTGATGAAGATAAAAGATATATATTGTGTAATTTTAGAGTTTATGGAAGACCCGTATCATTAAAGGAATAAAAGAGAATTTGGAGTCTCCTGGTTTCAAGAGTTGGTATGTGAGCTCCACTTCTGTGGATAACATGGTAGTCAGTCTTGCTAAGAAGAAATAGAGAACTGGAACTTTTGAAAAAACACTCATTTGCTTTAATTACAGTCACAAGTCTTGATTAACTTGGAGGAAGGCAGATTAAAGTGTTTTTCATGCTCAGGACTACTGGAAGCTGGGTTTATGCTTCACATTGAAAACCCATTATTCCAGGTTGGGGAATGAGTTCTTGGTGCTTAATTTTAAAGTAGCTTATTAAACATCAGATTTCTAATTCATTCCTGAACAAAAAACTCATATTACAAGGAGTTTGGATTGTATCATTACTTATCCTTTATCAATGACATTTGCAAGTCAAAACTCTTACACATTTGTGTACAATCTACAATACCAGCACATTTTGCATATATGAAGTCTATCAGCAACATATACACCAGGAGCAAAACTTTCAGCAGCTTGACATTTCTCTTATACAGAGCTGGAATCCCATTAAAAAATAATTTTCTTACAAATGCACCTCCCATCTTTTCCATGACAAATAACATACTAATAATCTGAGCCACAAGAGGGCACAAAATAAGCATTTGGCAGCCCAGTGGCCATAGAAGGTATATAACTTTGCAAAAAACACAGCAAATTATCCTGTCTTCCCTTCCATTGAGCCTTGGAAATTATTTCTCAGTGCAATTAACTTCTAAAAGCTGTGCCCATGCTTATATGTGTACATGTTTGTGTGTTCACACATTGTATAGCTGTTAACATCTATGAATGGAAAGTAAGAAACCATGTAATTACCAGACACTAGGTAAGTAGATTTGTGAAGATGGTATGAATAATGGAGGTGAAATAATTTCAGAAAGGAACATAAGTGGAAAACTGAGAAGCAAAAGCCTTTTATGTTCTCTCTTTTATGCCGTCTGTTAATTTTCTTATGCTGCACAAAAGTTTGAAATATAGAACACTGTAACTAAAGAATGTAAGTGGAGAATTTAGATTTGGAATAATTTGTGTTTAATTTCTGTAATTTTGACATAATTGCATACAGGTATAGATTCAATGTGCTAGTACTTTACCACTGCACAGTGATTTTGAAGACATAATTTAGACAGGAAAAGGCTCTTCAATGAACAGTTGTGGCGTATTTCAGTCTAAAAACTATATCAAGAACTGATAGCAGATACTCACAGCTAACATTCCTGACAGGAATTTTCAATCACACCTAATAGAACTAAAGATATTTCTCTTCTCATTTTCAAGACCTTTTCAAGCTCTTCATCACTGTTACTATTGCCTTCTCATATCAGAGTCCCATGATCATCCACCTCAATAGCCATTTGTCTCATTTTTGCAATTTGTACTCCCACAAATTACTCTGATATTCTACAAGTCTGTTGTTTTCTTTTTCCATTTACCCTAAGATTACTTAAGTAGTACACACAGTAAATATGTAGTAGGTATACATGGTGAAAAAACCTAGTTTCTCATACTTAAGGAGTTTCTTAGTGCTAATACAGCCTTCTTTTGTAGATTTATACAAAGAAGCAAGCAGTTTTAACCTCCTGCCTCAGAGAACAAGCAGACAGTCTTAAAAGAAACTAGAATAGATCCACCTTACAAAAAGTTGACTTGGCCTCCTATAGATTACCCGTCCCTACACTGTGAGTGCCTAGTACACAAATAAAAGACAGAGCTGGCGACCTCTTCATGTAAATAAAACTATGTTTGGAGTCAAAGTTCAAGTGCTGTTTCTTTTACAATTTGAAATAAATAGGCATGGTCTGAAAAACAGAGACAATTTCTAAGGACTGCTGACAGGAATTCTCAGACCTTTCTGTAGAGAGAAGTGGGTGCCCATTTTTGTCTGGTTCAGATCCAATTCTCCACAAGCCTACTCTGATCCTTTGAAAATCAGGACGTAGAATCCTCTCTGGCTCTTTATGATTGAGAGGTGTCTGCCTCAAATCAAATCAGTGGATGTGTATCAATAGTTCATTTGACAGCTTAAAGTAGTAATAATAATGTCTTTTTCTCTACAGGGAAAGAAAACTGACTGTTACTGCAAGCAATGCAAAAGGCAGAACAAAACTGGGAGTCTAAAAAACGAACAGGTGAAATGGAGATGGTCAAGAATTGTCAAACTTGGAATTTTACAATCTAAACCATGACTTTCAAAAAAAAAAGTGATACACAGAAAAAGGTGAGAAGTCATAAAAAATTAAAATACTGGCACCCACAGAAGGCAGCTATTGAGGACAACTACCTTTACAGCAGCCCCATACTCTTTACCGGTAAATCCTTTTGTAAAAAGTTTATTTGCTGGGTATTGTCTCA
>VWYO01013228.1:61002-73018 GCA_013400275.1 Rhadina sibilatrix | reverse complement strand
CGGGCTCACTTACAGCGAGCAGGGCGGAGAGGCGGCGCCCGAGCTGGCGCAGGAGGCGGCGCCCACCGTGACCCCCTCGGCTTCCGCGGCCTTCGGGCTCTTCAGCAGCGACACCAAGAAGTAAGGGGAGCTGGCCGGGCTCTCGGGCGGGCGGTGCTGGGCTAGCCAGGCGTCCCCACGGGCTCTAGGGGGGCCCTGGCGGGGAAGCCGCGCCTCCCCCCTCGTGACTCCGCAGAAAAGTTCTCTTGCTTGTGTTTAAAGTGTGCACGGAGAGTGGGTTGTCTGTGAAGTGTTTCTTTTGGTTTGTTTGGAAAGCTGCTTTTCGATTTTCCTCTGTTTCGACAGCTAACCGCGCTGGAATTGTCCTAATTTTGCCTTCACGTGTGTATAGATATAAAGTGTTTGTGGCAAAAAAAAGTATTTGTGGGAGTCGTGGTTGGAAATGTAGTGGATCAGGGCGAGGTGGCCAGCTCGAAGTGGGTGTTAACAGTGTCTTGGTCACAAGTCAGAATGAGGAAATGGAGAAGCTAAAAAAAAAAAAACCAAAACCAAACAAAAACCACCCCAGCCAAGTGCAAGTGCACAGGTACGGAAAGCTTTCAGCTCCTTAAAGTAAAAGTGGATTGGAGAGGAAGGATGACCAAATGAAAGGATCAAAAGGTTTGCTGAGCTGGAATTGTATTCTACAAGAAATTGGAAATCTATTCCAAGAGCAACCAATAAAAAGCACCATAAACTAAGGTCTCATGTACATTAGAAAATCAATTGCAGCGTCTTCAGTTTGATTGTTCTGCACAAAGAGAACATCTATGCTCTGGAAACCTCGACTGATGTGTTTATTTGTGAGCCACAGCAGAGTAAATCACGAAAACATGAAGCTGCTGGCACTCTAATGCTTAGCCCTATTGAGACAGTAGCTGATGGGCCTCCTCAGTTTGCCAGATGAGTCTCATTTCTTTTTCCCCTTCTATTTTGCCAAATACTTCACTTTTTCACTTTGTTCTGGTTCAGATTTTCGCTGCTGTAGTATAAATGTGCGTCTGTGGATCTGTGTGCTTTAACCGATTTACGTTGTTTGCACCCTTCGTTTATTGTCCCCTTCCACAGAAACAGCTTGGCACTTTATTTCTAAACCATTATTTTGCTACGTTCTTTTTTCCACGTGTCGGAGGGTATCCTGTTCATTGATCCTGGCGATAGTTTTCTGCATAACTCATAAACTTAGGACTGTTTTGCAGGTGAGGTATACCTCCCTGTTTTATTAGGTGCAGGAGCCGAAGTGAGTGATTCCACCCAAGGCTCCTCAGTGATCACAGGGAAAAACAGCTCTGGGGTCCTGAGGTCTTTTGTACATGTGTATGTGTATGGATGTCCTTTAGTGTAGAAGAGCCAGAACAGCTGTTTGAGCTGCCAATATGTGAGCGTGCCAAATTAATTAATTGTTCCTCTAGACTTGCTCTTACACTTACGGGAGTGTAATCCTCTAAAGGAATGACTTGAGAGGAAAACAGACATTGCTGTCTGTGGTCTTTTGTAGCTGACAAGCAAATTCTTGCTGAAATAGGGCATTATCCACAATTCACTTAACACAGTTCACTTCAGCTTAACACTCATGTGGTTAAGCTCTGAGTATGGATTGGGTAGTTGAGGAACAGACACTGTGCAGGGAAGGTGATTTGTGTAGTGTGAAAATTTGTGTAGCGTGAAAAAGCCACTGGACTGCAAGTGAGGGTTATTGTTAGAAAAGCAGACTGTGTGGCACTCTAGTTGGAAAATGCAGTAGTCATTCATCAAGCGTGTACATTGTATTTCTAACAGTTCACTCTAGTAATAGTGCAAAACCTGCTCATCAAAAGGCAATGTAAGAGAATACAGAGAAATGCAGGATATGTCCTTGCATCTTGTGCATGAAGGGGTGGGTTTAGTGAAGTATTCCACTGGTGAAATCAAAATTACTGTTAGAGCTTTTTAAGGGTTGTTTGCTGATCTCTCTAGATTGTCTCTCATTGCTGCTGATATACTCATGTCTTGATATCATTATGTTGTTTCAGTGCTTGACAAACTTTTTTTTATTGCTGAGGAGAGGGCATTCTTCTTTAGGTCTGATGATGATACAAGAAATACTCCTTCTCAGCAGAGGGATACATATATAATTTATGGCCCAGAACATTACTACAGTAACAGTTGGACCAGAACCCAGTGCTTGCCTGTTACCAGTCAATCAGAACAATATCATGTAGTTAATGTATAGGTATCAAGATACTACTGTAAACACTTTATTGAACAAGTTCCAGTCTCTTTTCTTTGTGTTGGCTGTCTTCTTCTGTTTGTCATGAGGAAGTAAGCCTAAATGGTTATGAAAATACTGAAGTTGTTAGGATAAGTTGTCTTCAATCTTGTGACAGAAGGGCCCACACAGAGGCACAAATCATTATTGGCAGACTTAAATCTGAAATCCAAAGTTGGTCTATTAAATATAAATATAAATATAAATATAAATATAAATATAAATTATTTGTCCTGTTTTGTTTCTCACATTTCAGTAGGACTACTCTGCTGAAGTTCATCTCATCTAAAAATTCTGAGCATCCCGTGGTGTAAAAGCCTACATGTCCTGCTAAAGCTGCCTTTTTTACCTTTAGGATTCAATGATCTATCCGCTACCTTTCAATTACAAATACAATTTCATTTTGATTAGTGGATATAGTATTTTCAGTACGTGCTTGTATTTTGGTTCAAACATGTGCTATCAGTATTGAAAATATCTTGGATCATCAAAATTTCTGTCCTGGTGATATCTTAATCCTGACAAAGTGTAAAGTTCCACTGTTAGAAGATTATTAAAGATAACTGTTTATTTCACGATCTTTTATCTTAATATAAGAAAGCCACGTTATGTTGTACACACCATGTGCAAACACTGTTTCTCATTAGATACACTGTATGCATCCATTGCAGTGAAAATAGAAAACATAAGAATACAACTTTGGTCTGCTTCTGTGAGGTGAAGCAGTGACTGTACATGTTCAGTATAAAAGAGAGGAGGAAAAGAGGAGAGTTTTCTAATCTCTATAGTATTACCTACAACATGTACATAAGAAACTGATTTCTTACCGGTGTTGACTAAACTGAAACTGTTTTTGAATAAAAGATTTCATAACAAATCTATTATACTGCTGCCAGCTTTTTCTGTGAGTATTTAATGCTGACTAAAGAGGCAAATAGAACTTGTGGTTTTGGTATGTACTGCTTTTAAAGCTTTTTGGTTAGTTGGATGAATGAAGTGGGCCTGGTGTTCAGAGAATGGAATTTTTGCATTCATTCTGTTAAGCAGCCCAATAACTAAATAATTGAGAGATCTTACATACCTAAGATGAGTGAGTCTGAGCCTTTGTGTGTGAAAAGGACCCGATTGCATGACAGGAGATGCCTGTTGTCTCCTTCCTCTCTTTCACACTTATCACATGAACTGGCATGTGTGGTGTTCCTTTATGCAGCTTGTGTATTTATGTTTCAAGAACGTGTTTATGTGTCCAGGTTGGTAGTTAGACACTTGTCTTTCTAGATACTCACATGTCCCACATGTTTCAAAAAGAAGAAGAAAAAAAAAAGTGTCGGATTGTGATCCCCAGAGTAATGGAAGCAGTCTGCAGAAAAGTCTTTGCCCAGAACAGAGGTTTTCAGCAGAAAATTTGTAAGAGGCAGTGGGTTATGTGAATCTTACAGACAAGCTGAATCCAACATGTGGGCCTTGAGCTATTTCTCTGTGTTCTAGATTGAAGGACTCCATGCATTAAGCACTGCCTAGTTGGAATCTCAAAATCTCCTGTTTACTGTGGAGAAATACTATGTGATTCACATCACCTAAGTTAATAGAATATTTTTATAGTTACATTATGCTTTATTACATTATTATTGCTCCAAGTGGAGGAGTGAAAATTCTGACCACCTTCCAACATGTAAGAGTACCTGGAGAGCTAATTAGAAACACAGAATCCCTGTTAATTGCATATATTAGACTACAGCTATAACTGCCTACAGTTAATTGCAGGTGGACAGAGGATTTTCATCTATATTAATTGCATTTTAAACAAAACTTGCCTGCATGTAAAATTAAAATATAATAATGTTTAGTACTTGGAAATGGTACAATTTCAGCAATAAAACTAGTTATTGCTTTATCTGATAAAATGGAAAATCTTAGAGGTGAACCATAGGAGTGGCATCAGTAGATGTCAATTGTTAAGTACAGTACTGAAGCAGATGGCAAAATTTATAACACACATTTTCAACTTTACTGATTTGCATCTTTAAACTGTATTTCTGCCAAGCAAAATACGTTTGTAATTTATTAGATTTTTTTAATTGCAGTTCTGGCTTACATGTTTTGTTAAGCCACTCGTCAGAAAACTCGGCAGTGCTGCAAACTCATTTTTCTTTGCAGAGATTTGCATGCCTGTTTTGTGGAGAGCTGAAGGTGGTGATTTCATTAAGATACTCATTCCCCAATTCTCTGTGCAGAAGACTTTTCCAAACCCATCAGACCTAAAAACTTGCTTTCAACAGCTGCCAGAGGTGTTCTTGGAGTCTTAAATTGAGCTAGTTTTGTCTTGGCATATTCTGTTCCACCAGTCACGGAGAGATTGTACATAGATTGCCATTTGTGAAATTCTTGGAGGAGACTCCAGCTCTAATATTCAAACTTGATGCATCCGCTAGCTCATTGGCACAACTTCTTTCTTTCTCCATCTGTTGAAATGGCCCTATGCCCACCAATATGGTGATGTGCCAGTTTCAGTAGGATGTACAACCCAGCCAAGATGAATGGTTTGGATGAACTGAATGGTTTGGAGGAACTGATGAGTCTACAAGTAAAATCTAAACCCTCTAGTCAGTACAAAGATAGGATCTAAATGCAGTGTGCAAATGTGGGCATGCTATTGCAGAACACTTCTCCAGCTGAAATCTGTCAGATCTGATGGGAAGTGACACACAGTGAATATGTTCTTGTTGCCATGCACTTGGCACATATGGGGATGCAAGCAATGAACTGTTGATTTGCTGTAATGTAGTCAGTATATTTTGGGGGGCTTTTTTATTTGCTCAGAAAGGCAAGTTTTACAGTTTAAGGTCTTCACTGTGGTTTCTGCGTAATTACTGTGTCATCATATATTTGCCTTAGACATTTGCTTTGATCTGCATCCTGAATGGTATTAAACAGTCATATCTGCAACTGTTACAAGGCTGAAATCCCACACGTTTTGAGTTCTGCTTTTTTTGGAAGACTCCCCTTGTCTGTGCCATCCCTTGATAGTTTTGATACTTAGGGGAAACTAGAATGGTTTTGGCATTCTGCCAGAAGATGGACAGCGTTGTAATGATGTTAAATAGTGCTTCTGAAACCTGGACATATATGTAAATACACTAGCACTGAGTAGGTTCTGGCAGCACCACCTCTGTGGTGGTACATTTCAAAGAAGCCTTATCTCACAACTTTTGGGAAAGCTGGAAACACTCAGTGATCCTTGTGGGTCCCTTCCACCTGAGAATATTCTGTGATACTGCATCTCACTTTCTTATAATCCCTTCCCAGCTATCAAATGCTGCAAAGGGATCTACAAATGCCTGCAAAGTCTGAGCACTAGCTTCAAGACAGGCTCCAAGTAGATACAACCATGTAAGTGGCAGCACCACTCCCTATGACATTCTTTTAGCCTTCAGAAAATTATGTTCCACTGAGGAAGATTTGTCTCTGGCAGAGGTTTCCCTGCAGTATTGGTGGTGTGGGTACTATCAGAAAAGGTTATATGCAGTCTAATTGCAAGACTGAATCTTTTCATCCTTTCAGATAATTTCTTGTTGCTGGGTGAAATAGTGTCTGTAACTACTCTACTGACAACAGGTAATCTTAGCTCAAATCACAGTCCGATCCAGAAGGGATTTTAAACTGCTTTGTCATACTAGCTGCCATCTGGTTAGAACTTTTGAAATGTAGATAGTTTACATAGTTGTATTGATGGTGGTGATAGCAGCAACTTCGAGATGTTGATGCACTGAGTTACTCAAATATTGCTCAGGCACTATCTAATCACAACAGAGATGCTTTATTTAGCACTGATAAACTTCACACTTTCCTCTTTCCTCAATGAGAAGGGAAGACTGTAACTAACCATGCAGACTGCAAATGTTTTTGAGAAATTAGTGCTTTGAGAAGTTTAGTGGCAAAGTAACAATTAAACGAGTTAAATTGTGCTTATGGTCAGACTATAACTGGCTTTGTTCTCTGTAGCTCTCACAGGATACTGCAGTTATCTTGGTTTCCCTCACATCTCTAGTCTGTCCTTTAAAACTATTGAGTTTGCTTTTTTGCATAATGTGTTTCTTTCTTAGACTGAAAAATTTGGAGTGGCTGAAAAAGAAATAAATTCTCACCTCAATTTCTCTTTACACCATGGAACAGCTACACTCATAGCTGTATGATTCAAAGCTTCCTTGATTCTGGGTTGAGAATTAGAAGTGAATATAGTGTTACAGTGGAAGAGGATGGTAGTACTGAACAGCACCACAAGATGTCATTCAAACAGTTTGTGGCATAGACCAAAACACAGTGAAACTCAGATTTCTTAATTTCCTGCTAGAAGAAAACCCTAAATCAACAAAATTAACTGGAATTGCAGCATGTATTTGCTGCCAGTTAAGCTTCCATGTTTTATGAGTCTGAAATCAATTTGCAGTTCCTCTTTAAATGTTGAGTTCAAACTTGTTTACAGTTTACACGATAGCATGACCTAGAATAAACCAATTTATTTAAGGATTTTGCAGTGCCAGTGAAATATCAAGAAAAAATATAAAATATTATGTTTTTTAAGGAAACATGGGATGTTCCCTAGGACTTTATTGCTACTCAAGTGTCAAGAGTAAAGGTTTCACTGCTCTGTCAATGTGTATTTTCTGCTTCAAACTTGGTAACTTCAACAGTATTTTGAATTTTATGTTGAAGGCAAAAAGATAAATTATTTTAGTATGCTGTGGTTAAAAGAATGTCCTGCCAACCGAAGTCTCTTGAATACAAGAACAGTGCAATTGATATTGTGTAACTGAAGTTATGCAGTGGATGGAAAACTTGAAACAAGAAATGCATTGTTAAAACTCAACTTTTAGAGACTTTTGCAACTTCTGTTCTATAAGAGCTTTGTTCCATAGTACCAGAACTGGTGAAGCTTGCTTCCTCCCCAGTGATGGATTTGTTTACCATTTTCTGTATCTTACCTTGCAGTGCTGTAATGCTGTTCTTATATCTGAAGACCTTCTGTCTCACCAGGGTTTATTCGTTTAGAGTTCACTCTCCTTTCCTTGAGGGGATTACAGCTGTTCCAAGGTTATGGTTGCATTGCTAGTTGAGCTTCAGTTGCAGTTTTGATACTCATCAACCTTCTGCTTTATTACAGAGAAAGCTTATGATTAGAATGTGACTTCTGTCAGTAACTGGCACATGAGAACTGTAGCAACACTTGAAAACCTGTGGGTTTAATCTTACGATGTTGCTAAAACCAATAGAAAATAAATATGTATTTTACCAGAGTGGAGCAACTATTTCTTAATAATAGTTGTTGGGAACATGTCGATGCAGTGCCAAATGACATGCTGCAGATTCTGGATTAATATTTTAGTGTAGAAGTTTGTCATAGTTCCTATAGGGAGACAGAGTAACTGAGGGAGAGGCCCAGATTTATCGCTGACATAGCTGTTTAAACCTCAGTGATGTAGTTACGCCTACTTTTTTTCCCTGTAGAAGTGGGTAACATTGCTCAGTGGAATCTGTAATCCTAGTCTCAACTTCAGCAAGATGTCAGTTTTAGTGACCACATGTGTACTGACAGTAGTGTGGCATATTCAGAATTTTTCTTTGGATGCTCTTTGCCGTAATCAACATGCAGAGTAAGCTGATCAAAGTGTTTTCTGGCATAGGACTCCAGGCCATTAAAGCATAATCTTGTGACTGTCAAGATCTGAGGTTGTTTTTTTGTCTTCTCTTTTGTTCCCTACGCTCTACACGCTTACCACACCCCTACACCCCACCATCCCTTTTTGGGGACAGTTGTAAGGATTGTGGCTTTTATTCCTTTTGTAATGACAGGGGAATAGAGGGCACAAGAAAGAGCACAAGAACTAAAAAAGATTAACAGGTGTTTTTTGTTTACTTTCTGGTAACAACATCTATAAGATTAATCCAAACTGGTAGGTCTGTCAGTGGTCCTATGATATCCATACCCTTGTCATATCTTCAAATGGCGCAAAGGTATGAAGAAAGCAGTGTCTTCATGTAGAAGGAAATAAGTAGTGTATATCTGAAATGATACAACTGTAAAATATAAAAACATAGAAGAAAGTTAGAAACTGACTACCTCCACTTAACATTCAACCATTGTTTCAAGGAGAACATATTATTTGGGATGTGCTTTGTGATGTCCCTCATGTTGTGTCATTGTGATACTTTGTGTCATGATACATTGTGTCATGATGTGTCATGTGTGATACTTACCATGAAGGTTACATGGTGAGGTTGCATTTTTAATTTACACTCCTTTAGCTTTCAAATTCTAATACTGAGGAATACAAGCCTGTGAGGGTAAAGATTACAAAGGTAGCTGGGAACTGATTTCTTAATAATTGACTTGTTGCCTTTCATAGTAGATGCTATACAAATACTAAAGATCATATTTCATAGCACATAATTAATATTTCGTACGAGTATAGTATTTCTAATTATAGTCTACACTAGTGCTTTCAGCTTGCAACTTTTGAAGACAGTGGGCCTATATTGAAATAGATGTTAAGACACTGGATTGTGGCTTGGCAACTCAAGGGAAATTTTGTTGAGTTCTTAGAATACATNATCTGTCTCTACATTCATTTTCTTTGATGTGCTTCTTTTCATATTCTCTGCAAAACAGAATATTTTTGCGTGCTTTTTTTTTTTTTTTTTTTCTTGGAAAGTCATTTTAGCTCTTCTTACTGTTAGGAAAAACGGTTGAGACTACATGCTCTGGCAAAAGTTTGGTAATTTTTGCCTCTGCTGTTGTTGGGATCATTACTTTACTGTTTTGTATAGCTCCACATCATTTGTCAACTAAGTGATTAGGCTTCATTAGACCTGGTGTTGCTCCTGAAGTAATAAAGTTTGTATTTCAATCATCTATAATATGTACCCAACTCTGTAAGGGTAGAATCCCTCTCAAAGTTTTAGCAGGGAGAGGCAAAGGTATTGATGCAGCTGAAGGTTGCTTGCATTTTCCTGAGCCCCTGGCAAGTGGAGGTAAGTGATAAAGAAAGTATTTGTCTAGGATTTGTATTGAGGAACTGTCACCTGAGCATAACTAATGAGTATAGAAACATGAACCCTAGTGTGACTGCAAAGCTTATGTTTATGCTTTCTATTTTGAGGGATTTTATTTAAGGATTGAAATTTCCTTAAAACTTCTTAATGATCAAAAGATGAAAATATTTTTACTGTACAAAAGACTGTATTACAAAAGACTGAAATGCATTTACTTTTCCCATTGTTCATTGAGGCTGCTGATAAGACTTGTTTTTGGAGGGAAATGACCTTTGAAATCTGCATATGGTATTTGTTTCTGGAAGTTAAAACAGCAAGGGAGTGGGTATCCTGTTACTTTGTAAGATTTTCTCTTTTTTAGAGTAGACCTCACTCTTGGCAGGCAAGCTTGGTTGAGTGCAGTAATTTTTTAATTGGTTTTTTACATACTTCACTTAAAAGAATGGAACAAAACACCACAATGCTGGGCAAAATAATTGAGGTGTCTTGCACTATTAAGTCAGCTCTTAAAGGGAAAAACTTTGATGTTACACTGAAACCATATCTAACTGTAGAAGAAAAAAGGCTTGCTGCTGGTGGTGATCCATGTGGCTGTATGGAGCAATATTTTACTCTGTAAGTATCTAATATTTGCTAATTGTGGATTATAATTTGTTAGAATAGATTTTTAAAAACCCAAACAAACCATCAATTAATTTCCAAATGAAGAAAGCAGCATCAAGAACCTGTTCTTTAATTCCTATTTTTCTTCCTTTATTTTTTCACCTGCTGCTTTTCTCTTATGGAAACAAGGCTGGCTGAAAAACAGATCTTGACATATAAATTTCTGTGATTTATATCTTCCCAGGTAACAGTTAAAATGTTTTAATTTGAAGTGTATGATAGAATATTTTCTATAAGCATTAAAAGTACAGTTCATCATTAAGCACTTCTTCTGTCTTCACATCTTAAATTCACCTTTTTATTTCTTCTTGTTATTTGTTACATTCTCGGAGACAATCTTCAGTATGTGCTTGGATCTTGTTCTCTATTAACTTCCTCCGTTTTTGCTACTTGATCCTCAAGTTGAAATTATTATTTCTACATTTTCCACTTTGTTGACATGTTCCTTTTTGTGTTTGTTTGTTAATTAGTATTCTGCCTTCTGTTGATTAACAAATGTCTCGCTTCTCATGATAGCTGGCCCACATGCTCAGCCTTGCTCTTATTCTGGGTCAGTGGTTTTTTAAGTCAGTGGGTCATGGTCAGTCTCCCCTTGCTAGAATTGCCTTTTACCCAGTTGGAGCTGATTCCACACTGTTACTGAGTTGTCTTTATTAGTTTCCTCCTTCTCTTGGAGGTTCTGCAAAACATCCTTGTGTCTCATTAAATTTTGCTTTCTTTGTCCGCTCTCAGGGGTTCGTGCTTCTTCCCAGGCTTTGCTAACCTCACCTAGGATCTGAGAACATTGAAACATGTCAAGCCCTAAACCTTAACAAGGCAGTTCTACAGACAAGTAATTTCTCTTTCTAGCACACAGACCTCACTTCAGACTTGCTTGTTAGCTGCTATCCATTTCATAGATTCATAGATTTCAAATCTCATTTGTTGTCGATTAGGCTTGAAAGTATACAAAGATGAAACATTAAAGAGCAGGCTTTCTTAAGAAATTTATTACATATTTCATTTTTTGCAACAACAGTAGGAAACTGGAAGCAGGAGCATAATGCTAAAATGCTAAAAGCAACTTTCTAAATCAAGTCCTGTCTTTTGCAGTGTGACTTTTACTGTGTCATACAGATTCTTGCCCAGGTAAGAGTTATGACTTAAGCAGAAGGAATTAGAGGTTTCTGAATTTCTGTATCCAGCTAGAGCAAAGTCTGAGGCAAGGTAGTTCAAGCTGATCAAAAAGACTGAAACTTACTTGGTATCCTATGAGGAATAGGTGGGTAGGAATGGTCAGCAAAATAAGCTGTTCCTGTGGCCAAGAGTGATGGGAACAGAGCTGCAAAAATTAAATCGAAGCTACACTTCCTAAAAAGTTAATTTCAAATGGTGCTATACAGAGGGATTGCAGAGAAATTATTAACAATATTTTATGTAATTTTTTAATTGGTTTATATACAGCCCCAAACCAACAAATACTTTATTTCTGATATAAAAATAAGGATATAGATCTGAGGGGAAAGCAGACAGCAACTAAAAGAAGTGTGATGATGTAGAGCATCTTGAAGTAAAATCAGAGAAATGTAGAGTTAAATGTAGAGAAAGGTATGCCTTTATCCTTGAACGGGAATACAGACAATAGGAAGACATATGAAACATCACAGCATTAGTTATTTTTAATAGACCTGTCAACCTTGAGTGGTGTTACAAGAAGAAGGTACGTTGCATGCTACCACTTGCCACCAGGATGGTGTCCAGCTACAGACTTACCAAGCTGATCTTAGCAGCATGCAAAACTGCAGGGCAAAATTGAATGGGACATATAATTTAAATGACTGAAGTACACAACCAAACAAATGTAGCAATAGAAGACTGATCTTACAGGTCTTTGAACATGTCCAGGAGTAACTGAAGACAGTAAAAACCTTTGAGTGTGGTGTAGACAAAATAGACAGTTACCAGTGATAATTGGGGAGTGATACTAAAGCAGGCAAGGAAATTGAGTACTTCCTTTTTTTTTTTCTTTTTTTTTTT
>VWYO01013228.1:25578-60984 GCA_013400275.1 Rhadina sibilatrix | reverse complement strand
TTTCTTTTAAGACAATAATTAAATATTAAGCTGTCAAGTGAAGTAAGTATTTACAATATAGGGAATTTGTAATAGGTTGCTCCAATTATTTCATGAAACACTTAGTTTTGAAAAAGGAGTTAGACTTAAATTGTAAGTTGCATGTAGGTATCCTGAATTTTACATGCCTTAGCTTAGTAGGAAATGCATTGATTATTTTGTTGGGATTTTTTTTCCATCTGGTTGCAGTTCTTGAGTGGATGTATACTGAAATGTAGGCAACTTGGATTTCTCATGGAGAGGCACAAAGCAGATGCAGTACTGGTACTGAAAATATGAGGAAATATCTGTTAGAGTGACTCTGTCCCTTGCAAGTAGGAAAAATATTTTTAAAGGTTTATGACTGAATGAATGACATGAATTAGTTACTGAATTGTAACTAATGCCAGCTTTGACTTAATGCCCTTTTCTCCTTCCCCTATGAAATTCTGAGGGCAGTGATAAATCAGAATATATCTGAGTTCTGCATTCACTTTTGAAATCTTGGCTGGATATATTTTATCTGGCTGAGATGGAGCTATTTTCCCTTGCAGCAGTCTTCATCATGCTGTGCTTTGTATTGGTAGTGGGAAAGGTGTTGGTAACACACCAGTGTTTTGGCTATTGCTGAGCAGTGCTCACACAGCAATCAGGACTGTCTCTCCAATATCCCCCTTCACTAGTAGCCTGGGGGTGGGCAAGACCTTGAAGGATGTGTAGCCAGGACTCCTGGCCCAGGAAGACCCCAGGGAAATTGCATACCATATGATGACTGGGCATTGATAAAAGTGAAGAACGAGGAGAAGGGGTGGCCATTCTTTCTTCTGGTGTTGGTCTTACAGAGCAACTGCTATGTGTACTAAAGCCCTGCTTCCTGCTGCTGTGAAGTAGAGAATAAATATTTTGTTTTCTTTTGCTTCTGCATGCAGCCTTTGCTTTTGCTTAATTAAACTGTCTTTATCTTGACACATGAGGTTTTTTCTATCTTATTTTGTCACCCCCATCTTGCTTCAGTAAGGGAGTGAAGGAATGGCATGGTGGGCATCTGCTCTCCAGCCATGGCCTATCTACTGTGTTGCCTTTCACTTGTGTGAAAGTTCACATGATTTGTAAACTTGGAAAGTCTTCAGAGTTCTTTGGAATATTGTGGGTGTCTCTGAGTTTTTTGATTGCTTGTATCTTTCAGTAAATCAGGCAATCCAGGTGTTAAAAAAAGCTTTTTTTTCCAAAGAATCTTTTTTGTAACGTTTTGTAGTCTGTAAGTGCAGTTAGACTGTGATCTGTTTACATCTAAAAAGCCAAGCAGGATGAGGTTTCTTGTTAGTGATAGCTAATGAAAAGCTGTATCTACAAGAGAATAATCTAATTAACTTGATATTTTTGTGGAAGAATTTTATTTCAGCTGTAAAAAGTGCTTGGACACTGCATGTGTCTAATCATCAGGCTGTCTTAGCCTTACAGCTTGTAGGACATACTACAGATCTGAAGCTTTTAATCCAGAGGACAGGGGATAGCAATTTATAGTCCAGAAATGTGTGTAGGAGCCCAAGGTTCTATCTCTGATTCTTAATGAAATTCAGAGCATACTGAAGTCTGGGCTTTTCAGTGACTTACGTAAGCTGGTATGTATTTTAGCACAAAGATGCCAACTTCTAGTATTGTGCCTGGCCCTCCCTGGGGAACAAGGGAGAAATGAATGGATTGTTGGTTTAAACTAAGCTCTTCTTGTGCTTTAAGATTTCAGCCTTCAGGACAGATTCAGCTAACAGGATATTGAGGTTTCATGGTCTTACATTATTGTTAGAATCTCATAGATTCTTTTGCTAAACACTTCATTATAGAGAGTGTTAATAAATACAGTATAAAAGTAAGCAAGAGGGAGCGGTGCTTCACCTTAAGTTGGTGAACTGATGCAAGAATATAAAAACAATATTCTGGTTTGATTTATTGCTGTTTCTAATTGACACTTTACTGTATTTCTGCTGTAGAAATGAAGACCTAAAACAAATGTTGGAAAGCAGTAAAGATTCTGCAAAGCTGGATGCTATGAAGAGGATTGTTGGGGTATGTGATTTTTTTTGTTATTGTTTTTATTTGTTAGGGGATATGAGAGTTTGTTATTATTTTTCTTTCTTGGATGGGAATAATGCTTTCCTTTTACAGATCCTGTACCAGATTAACACTTAAGTTTCTAAATAATCTTTAAAAGTTGTGATGATGAAATGGTAAAATTCTTAACTTGGAATTTTGTGTAGAAATTGGTATATCTGGATATATGCAGTCATATGCTCTTAAAATATTTATGTAACAGTGGCAGTATGCCTGTAAACAACTATTTTCAGTGAGACCTTCAACAGGAAATGGCTCCTGAAGAGAAGACTGGAAACAACAGAAATTTGCAGGAATAAAATGACAAGTTGTATTTACTATTTTTATTTTATTAAATTGTGTGTGGTTTTTCTTTTTTGATTGAGCATGATGCCTGAATATTTGATTATGTGTTTCAGGTGAATATGTATCCATAGAGGTGATTAAATAATGTTTAACACCAGTATATGTTTAAACCCTATAAACAAAACATCATGAAGTTGATAGTATCTCTTTATTTCTTCTTAAAAGTATGGAAGAATGTGCTACGGAAGATTGTTTGGTGTCCACTTGGCTTCTTTGTTTTGGGGCTTTTCAATTTGTTTTCTCTCATTGTTTCTTCAGTCTACTCTGGATATGCTTTTTTTGTTTTGCTTGGTTTTTGCATACTTAATCCTGGCCAAGTATGTACTAAAGTGAGTACGTACAGGTGGTATCATGTGATTGTGTTCTTTCCTCTGACTCCAGAGCTGACTTCTTCTCCTTTTGTGATGGTCCAGTGATGAAAATTTTACTTCAGGGTGGTTGTCTTTTTGCCTGTAATCCCTTAGTCCTGCCAGAGACACTAGTTATCTGTGAGATCTGGGTAACCTATCAACTGTTATTTCAAAATGTCTTTCTTAAGATTGGGAAGGGTTTTTTGATTCATCTTCTGCAACATGATGTGGGATTACTCAAGCCAGTTTGACCAATCTGGCATACAGACGTGCTGTTGCAAAAATCATGACCTTTATAAATTCCATGGTAAACTTACATTCTTCTGCTTCCCTCAGAAAAGATCTTTTATTTTCTGGTTATTACTGTGAGCAGGAGAGCTGTAGCAAGTTGCCTCTTGCTCCCTTGGTTTTCTATTTTGAAATGCTGGCCAAATCTTTATCTGTATTTGGAAACTGTTGAAACTGAATGTACGTGTGTATGTATGTGTATGGGGGAATTAGAAAACATTAAATTGAATCAGCTTTAAATTTTAAACCAAGGCTTTATTGGGTTGGTTTTTTTTTTAATTTTCCTTCCTTCCTACAAGAAATGCAGTCATTACAAATGAGTGTGCAATGAACAAACTCACTAATTTTAAATACCTGCTGCTGCTGAACATTCAAAAGAATTTTTAATGGCTTCTTTAGTTTTCTGGAAGTGTGTGATACCATGAAGCTGGAGATGTGTAGTTAGCAGTGATAGCTGGGATCCTTGATGGACTTAGGTTAAGTGGACTTAGGCTGAAAGCTCAAGAGGTCTTCAGCAAGGTAAGGCAGAAATAATTGGACACATTCTTTCTTCTGCTCCCCCATTTCCCAATTCTGACAATTCTCTCCAGTTTCCAGTTCTAGATTTCTGTCCTTTTTAAAGTTCATGGTCCTTGGTTTCTGCTCGTGTTCTGAGTACTGTGCACTGCAGGAAGAGCACTGCTTCCCCAAATGGCAGCAGGCACCTTCTCATTTTTGGATATTCTTCCCATGCTCAGCTGCTGCTGCTGGTGTAGAAACAGCCTTTTAGCTTGTAAGGCTGACCATTACTTAACCACAAGTGAGTTGTTTGATGTACTGGATCCTCTGTTTTCAGTTTCTTTCATATCTTCAAGGTATTTGCTGTTTCCTGTGCTGTGTTTAAAGTATGTTTCACACCAGATACCTGGCACCAACCTCTAGTTGACATAAAAAACTCAAACAATGAACTTTACAGGTTAGGACTGGGACATTGCACAATATGAGCTTGAGGTCTTATAACAGTGGTGATAATATTCTTGTGGAGCACAAAAGTGCTTCTATGCTTACATGCAGAGAGAAGCTTACATCTCTCAGGGATGAGATGTGTTTTTCAGAGATGAAAAGCTTCCTCTAGCCTTATTACTAGAGGAAAAAGGAACTCTGTTGTCAGAGTATTTAACATGTCTCACTGGAATGTTTATTGTCAAAGTTTTAGATAGCTGAAAAAACTGTGCGCATAAAATCCACAACTTCTCTGTCTAACCTATTCTACAGCCTTGCCACCCTTACAAGGATTTTTTCCTAACATCTAGTGTAAACCACTGTCAGCTTAAAGCTGTAATCCCTTGTCCAGTCATTACATACCCTTATAGAAGTCTCTCTCCAGCTCTCTTTTAGTCCCCTCTACATACTGGAAGGTGCTATATGGTCTCCCCAGAGCCTTGTCTTCTCTAGGCCGAACAACCCCAATTCTCTCAGCCTGTCCTCACAGGGGACATGCTCAGTAAGGTGTCCCAAACCATGGAAGAACTACTGTCTTTAAGGTCCCTCCCAACCTAAACTGTTCTGTATGACTATACTTCTGTGATACCAGCAGTTATCTTAGATGAAGATTTATCTTAGGTAAAGTTATCTTAGATAAATCTTAGACTTTAAGAGGCTAAACCACCTTTTGCTCATATAGGCGTGATGGAGAAGTAGCAGGAAAATGCTGGTTATAGCACTTTTTGTGGCCACTTCCTTCTTTAAGGTAGTTTGTGAACTTTCTTCTAGGGAGAAGATTCATTACAAATAAAACCAAGTCTGTCTTCCAGAGAGTGACTTGAAAAAATATAATTTCAGGCATAGGGGTAGTCTAGTTTTGATGTTTTCACTTCTCCTTATGCATGAAGGTACCTAAGCCTATTTTCAGCTAAAATATGACATTCATGATCAATGACCTTTAAAAAAAAAAAAACAAAAAAAACAACCAACTAAAAAAAACCCCCAGTATGTTATTTTGTATGTTTCTTCCTTACATGCATGCAATAAAATAATGGCAATCTTTGGAAGAATATAAGCAACACTGCTGGTTTAGAAATGAATTTTTGTGTATACTTATTCGACTGTATGCATGAAAACATAAAGCTGATGTTTCTTTTGAAACATTCACTGATATTAGAACAACCAGTACCAGATCTTGAAGCTTGTTTGAATTTCCGTGGAAAAATCAGTGGAATTTTACTCTTGAATATTTCAGAGCATAAGTTTAGGAAACATGCCTGATTTCCCTCAGAGATTATCATCCATGTCTGTGTGTCTCTCATGTGGAAAAAAAACTTAGTACATCTTGACATTACACAGCACTTATGCTAGAATGAAAGATTTTGTGCAGAAACTCCAGGTGTTTAAGACAACAAAAATGGAGAATATCTAGGCACAGCAATAAAAATGACCTGATAGACCTTAGTCTTGGAAAGAACCATTACGTTCTTTCAGGATAATGATCCATGAGCTAAGGAGGATCTACTCGAATCGTTATGCAATAATGAATCAAATACACTCTTTTAAAAGACCCTAAATACATATTTACATGGTACACTGTAGTCATTACAGTAGATCAATTAAATAATCCCAGTAATGTATAGAGTCATACCATTACACTCTGTCAGGGAGTCTGAGGATCGTCCCTGTTTTTGAGTGTTGTAACTTCTGTTGCACAAAGATAAGATGATAATTTTTTATTCTGCTTTTGTTCTCTGCAATGCATCTTGTTGGTAAGTTCTGCCTTGTCATTCTGAATTTGGCATTTATTGTGGAGACCCCCCCAGTCCTGAAAGTAGTAAATTCAATTTAAACTCTTAGTTAAAAACCCCTTGGAACTCATTTAATGTGCTTACTTTTTCACAGTGCTTGAGTCACTTCCTGTGTTTTAGTACAGGTGCAATAAACAGTTTAAGATGTTAAATGGGTTAGATCAAAATGTCATGCTGGGTAGCTGCTCTTACACCCTTTTGAAAGATTGAGTAATAGCTTGAACTACAGGTGCCTTCTTTCTTCTTTCCAGCATCCTTCTTCTAAGCTTCTCAGAATATGCAGTTTGCCAGGTATTGCCTGGCTTTGTGTGTCCTTGCTTTTGTTGCATGAGATCCTAATTCTTTATGCTTTTAATGTGTTTTAATAATGAAATGAACAAATCTGTTCATTGAGAATATGAAATTTAATCAGCTGTATAACGTTGAGTAATGGTTGGAATGTAATGGTTATGGATAGGGGTAACTGTAGCTGCAGAAGTCTTGTTTCTTTGTTGGATTCCCCAAATACTTGTTGTTGCTTAGGTATGTTGGACCCTAGTGGGTATTGGTGACAAAGGGCATCCCTCAGGATAATAAAATCAATATCAAATGTATTAATATATACATAATAATATATATAATAATATCAAATAATACTGGGAGCAGATATCTTCATGGATGACACTGATGGTGGGATTGAGTGCAGCTTCACCAAATCTGCAAACAGAGAACTGAGTAGTGTGTTTGAAATGTGAGGGATGGGATGCCATCCAGAGAGATCTGGAAAAATGGATGTGTGATGTAGACCCGTGGCAATATCACGGAGTTCAACAAGGGCAAGTACAAAATCCAGCCCTTGGGTCAGGGCAGCCCCCAGTATCAGCACGGGCTGGTGGATGAAGGGATTGAGAACGGCTCTGACAAGAAGAACTTGGTCACACTGGTGGATGAAATGGTGGTTTTGAGCTGGCAGTGTTTACTAATAGCCCAGAAAATGTGGCCAGCAGGTTGAGGAAGATGATTATGCACATCCTTATGTTACTCCACTCTTGTACCAGACTCCCAGGCTGAAGAACTACATATAGTTCTGCAGTCCTCAGGACAGGAAAAACAGACACATTAGAGTGGGTCCAGAGCAGGCCATAAAAAGGATCTGAGGGCTGGAGCACCTCTCCTGTGAAGGCAGGCTGATAGAGTTGGGATTATTCAGCCTGGAGGAGAGAAGGTTCTGGGGAGACACTATAGCACCTTCCAGTATGTAAAGGAGACTATGTGAAGGCTGGAAAGGGATTTTCCAGTAGGGCCTGTGATGGCTGGATTAGGGAGGATGGTTTTAAACTGAAAGACACTTGATTTAGATTAGATTTAAGGAAAATTTTACAATGATGGTGGTGAAACACTGGGACAGGTTGCCCAGGGAGATGGTAAATATGCCATCCTTGGAAACATTCAGTGATGGGGCTTTGGGCAACCTGATCTGTGAACATTTTGAAGATATTCCTGCATGCTGCAGGACTTGATGACATTTGAAGGTCTGTTTAAAGTTAAAATTCTATGATTTCTTAGTGAGGTTTTGTGTTTTCTGATGAACTTGATGTTTGGCTGGCTGAATCTTGACCTTGAGCAAGACACACAGATTCTTAGAGCTGGGAATGCTTTGGGGTCTGTATTCAGCAGCACTGAACTTGATGTAACTTGATGTAACATAATCCTGAAATTCCAGGGTTTGCAGTTTAGACATAAAGTACTGCCAGACATTCTATATATAAGCAGAACATTGTGCAGATAATAGTGTATATGAAAGTATTTTATTCCTTCTTATGTACCCAGTTTGCTACAAGTAACTTCCTTCTTCGCCTATTTGTACAAGAACTGAAGCTAAGCCTGGGGTTTGATGTTTATAATCTTTCTTGTGACAATTTTATTCTTTGTGACATGCCTTGTTCATGATCAAACATAAAAACTTCCTTTAAAAAAATTGGTGGGTTGATTGATCTTCCTTTTACTGTGTGGCTTTTGTATATTCTTTTCTGTTCTGTATAAACACTGAATGGCCTTCTGTGTTTAACTTGCTATGGAAAATAACTTTGGTTTGTTTTTCAAGTGTGATGTTTATTTTTATATTTTGCCTTGGTTCTGTTGCAAACCAGAGTTGTTCCAGGGAAAAGGAGCAGGACTTACACTTGTATAACTTCTTGGATTTTGTTGGGTTGTTGGGTGCCTTTTTTTCCCCCTCCAGTTCCCAAAAGGTAATTCTGTGGGGCTTTCTGGATTAGCAATGTCTTTGTTTTCAGTAATTTTGAAAGCATTAAAAATTATTTGCTGTCTTATATGTTGAAGTCCAGTTCATGAGTTCCCCTCCAGCAAACTCATAACCAGCCAGCATCCAAGAGTTTTTATTGTATGGATTATGTCCTGTAAGGTCTAATAATTAAGAAAAGCCCACATCTTTATCCTTGATTTTATAGAAATGAAATTTGAAATACGGATCTGTAATAAAGCAACAAAACTCAAACCGCATTTTAATAAATTATATTGTTACACTCCTAAGATTTGTCTTTTTTTTTTTTTTTTTTTCTGTTTTTTTTCAGATGATTGCAAAGGGAAAAAATGCTTCTGAGCTGTTTCCTGCTGTTGTGAAGAATGTTGCCAGTAAAAATATTGAGGTATTCCTCTTGTTAAACATACTGTTATGGAAAATCTCTTTATGAAAATTTTATCTAATTGTATTAGACTTCTACGTAAAGCATAAAATCTCTGTTATCATTAATGGAACTCTTTAGGAGTTTATTTTAGTAACGGCATTATGATAATACTTTTATGCATAAACCTGCTGGGTGATTTGGAGGAAGGAATAGTAGCTCTTTACATTTACAATTACATCTTAATTTTAGAAAGTTTGTGAAGTATGGTGGTAATTGACAGAAGTTACTGTAATTTATTTGAAGTGTGGTGCTTTGTGCAAAGCTTGGGTTTGTGCTACATTGTATTTTTAAATGTCTGTTGCAGATCAAAGCTGAAAGATAATGGCTGGGTAAAAAAAAAAGAAGTGTTCTTGCATCTATATTGGGTGTTATTAGACACACAAAGTAGCTTGTTTGTGTATTTTTGTTGTTGTTGTTGTTTCTCATAAGAAAGCAAGGAGTAAAAAATCCATCTTAGACTAGTGAAAATTAGTGAAAATAGATTTCCAGAATGCTAAAAAATTGAGGTTATATTACATGATGATGTGTTTAAATCCACAGGGTCAGTGTTGTATAACCACAGGGTGTATGTAGAAAATGTAACTCTGATGCTCACTGGCATTACTGTGCCTACACTGACAGCTTCCCTGCAGAAGTCTCAGAGTTATAGTTGACTTGACAAATGAGATTTCGATAAAAATAGCATCTGTAAGTTTATGGTTTGAGACCCCATGGTGCCTTAACAAGCATCAGTTTGGTGAAAGTAGAGTAACATGCAATGACTTTAGTTACTCCCTACTGTGCAGGATTGTAATTTTTGAAAAATGTGGGCAACAGTTGTTTGAAGTATTGGATTTTAAGGAGAGAAGTCATTTGAATGCATGCTTCAGTTCTTCTGTCCTCTTCTGAAAATGCCTTTATTATTTATATACGTCCTTTTCAGCCTTTATTATTAATGGGAACAAAAAAATATTTTTTCCCTGGCTTATGGCACTGAAGATTATATTTCCTACAATAATGGTTCAGCAAACTCCTTTCTCACTCTAACATGCCATGATATAATGGATAAAACATCAGTTTTCTTCCGTATTTACATGGATGGATAGTAATAGTCAAGTTTGAGTTTAATTTTAGCTTTGAAGAAATAACTCTTTTTTAGTTACTACTTTGAAAACTTGGGGGTTTTGTTCTTTGAGAGAGTGAATATGTTTTGCCAATGCCAAATATTGAGCTCTGGTAAGTCAAGGAGGTGTAAGTGTGCAAAGATGCTAATTAAGAGTCTTTCAGGAACTTACTGTATTAAAATAATTCTTGAAGTTGTAATTGTACTTTAAGTAATAGGCAGTAAAAAAATATGGTATGAGAAAACAGACTAATTAATATTCTCTTCCATTGTAATTTGTGTTTGTAAGTTATGAGTAGTTTTAAGTCCAATTTTAAACATGGAGACCTGACACAAGGAGGAGTACCTTAAACATTATTATTCATCTGGAGTGCTTTTAACTGTTAGGGGTGGAACTTCTAGTCTGGTAGAGGCAAGACTGTCCCAGTTCCAGGCTTTAAGCCCAACCAGTACTGAAGCTGAGACTGTATCCCTGGTAGGTGTGCACATATTGTATCTCTATATTGTATCTCTCTATATACAGAACAAATACGTATGTATTGAGGCAGCCATGTAAATTGTCCCAGGGTATTCAGGTGAACACAAACAGCACCAGCAGCCTGGCAGTTCAAAATGGTCTGCTAGTGGGAATGTGTGTTTATATACAGTGTTCATCTCAGTCACCCTTGCTGATGGCACCTGAACATATGAGCCCCTAAGGCTGTAGCCCTTTTTCGTTTGCTGGTACATCTTTACACATATGAATGCCTACAAACCAGGACTCTGCTGCTCCCTTATGGATTTGTCCTTGGACACACAGGTGTGTGCACCTCTGTGCACATACAACTGGGCTGGACAGAACTTCCTTGCTCCTCTACTATTTAAACCCCCCACGGTTATGCCCTGGAAGAGACACACAAAACCCCATGGTTCTTGTCCCTAGAGACCCACAGGTCATAGGCTTTCCTTGCAGCTGGATGGGACTTCCCTGGTCTGTGCCATAGCTAGCTCCTCTTCTGGTCTCACCCTTAGATGCTCACACCCCCATCTACTTCTTTCCCAGGCCACTTCACCTACTTGTCAGCTGGTGCAGCTTTATGCAGTCCTACACCTGTACCCATTCCAGTCACTGGCACCACAGACATACTAGCTTGTGCTTGGTTTCACATATTCTGGTCTTTTCAATTACACACATGCTCATGGACTGTCTAGCCTGTGGTCCCAGTTGAGGTGTTGGCAGCCAGACCCTACTTGCTGGCTCAGATGCTGGCCACTTTGGACTTGGAGATCCCTATGGCTTGATGTCACATTGCAATTGCTGGAGTCATACATAAGTCCCCTCACTCTGGTCTCTCCAGTTTCTGGTGCCCATGGACACAGCAGCCCTCCAGCCTGTGGCCTGACTGTAGTTGTAGGCACATAAAAGCATCTTCACACTGAATAAAGAGTACCTCTCCAAGGAAAACATTTCAAAATGAAATTTAATGAGTTAATGCAACAGATTGTGCTATTCCCATGCAGGGAACAGAAAGATAGATGTACCAACCATCAAACTGTTAATCTTATCCCTCTGTTTTTCCTTGACTTAATATTTTCCAGATCATGTAGATTTCCCTTGCTTCTCCTTCACTTTAGTTCTTCCCCAGAACATCCTGTGTCTTGTCTAAAGTGCTATTTATCTGTGTCCCATTTCTGTACAGGTAAAGCACCTTCAGTCTGAAAGGTGCTCTGGTCTTTGTTGACTCTTGGTGGTTTTAACACCAGGGCATAGGAGCTGAGGCTCTCCTGAGGTTGTTCTGGGAGGAGTGTGACAGGGTGTCCTTTCTCTGAGTCCTAAATTTGGTTTCTCTTCTCTTACTGTGTTTCTCTGTGCATCTCTGAGCTGATGGTTCCTGTCATGGGCTTGGGAGAGGCTAGAGCAGCGTGTTGCGTGCACACATTCTCCATTCCCCTTGTTGGAGGGGATGCTTTGTGGGTATGAAGATGAGGTCTTACCATATAACAGAACATTATTAGCAGAAGCCTTTTGCTGTTTGTATTTTATGGACCTTTTATCTTTAAATAAAAAGACAGTGATGTGAATTCACATGTCGTCTTCTATGCTAGTAGAAGTAGTTAAACTTTCCTACTTACTCATTTTTCCACCACTTAATGCTAAGATATTTGTGGAGGAAGAGACTGTTAAACTGAAAAGAGATCAGGACATTCAGCCATCTGACAAATTTCTTTATCACTTTGAGTTACATGACAAATTTAGGTCATAGTGTAGGTGTACTTACAGCCATCTAGTTAGACCTTTTCTGTCGCAGGAACATTTATCATGGTCCATTTTTTAGGATGTTTCTGAAATAAAGAGAAATTACTAGGTTAAGTCAGATTCTTAGTACATTGATCCTGTTTCCTGAAAATGTTTTGCCGTTTTTTTCCCTATTCCTAAGAATTCTTACCCAAATCTGTCTGTAAAACTTGCTGCAATGCGGTAGCATAAGATAAATACATTGATTTGTCTGAGCAAGGCTGAGAGTGGCTCAGTTGGTTAGATCATGATGCTAATAACACCAAAGTTGTGAGTTCTATCTCTGTATGGGCCATTCATTGAAGAGTTGGTCTCAATGATCCTTGTGGTCCCATCCAACTGAGAACATTCTGCAATTCTGTGATTTTGTATCCATGTGAATTTCCTGCCCAGAAATGGCTCCTGTATTTTTTTCAAGTCAGGGCTCAGTGCTCTGAAGCAGGAACATGGAGATGAAAAAGTGGTATAACATGTTAATTTATTTGAAGAGAAGCAAAGGGCATCTTATTGTTTATAGAAGTGCCTTACAATTTTTTGTAGTAAGTGCATGCTGACCTCAGCGTGGTTATGTGCATCAAATCCTGGATGGTAAGGATACAAAAAGTGACCTAATAAACCATTGGTGGTATAGAACAAAAATAAGTCTTCATCAATAATTCATGGATTTTGATATGCTTATATTGATAAATTAATTAAACAAATCTGCCTTTGTTCCTCAAGCCTAATATGCGCCCGTTATGATTAGCTTTATAGAATAGAGCATTTTAACATTGAATGAAGGTAAATGGTAAAAGAATAGTGTAGTCATGAAGCTCTGAGTGCTTCCATTTCTAGTCACAGAGTGGTTTCAAGGAAAGAAGGCTTTCTTTGCACACCTGCAGTCATTCAGTGCACAGGCCTCTTGTGGTCAATGTTGATTGCTACTTCTCTGTAGCTGAACAGAAAATAATTTAGTATGGTGTAACCTTCTGTGATTTAATATTATGGGGTTTTTTTGCCAGAATTGGCACAAAGATAGATCTTCTGATAGTGACAGTAATTATTAGCACAGCTGTAGTTGAGGGTCTTTCAGAATTTTCCATTATAAACCCCAGTCAGTTTACTACTCAAATGTAAAAAAAATGTTTTCACTGCTTCCTGGCTATGAGGAGTAAAGTGAACTAAATTGAATACCCTCCTCTCCAAAATCATACTGAGGTTTTCTTAATCTTTGGACATTGCATCCTTTGTGGTATGCTTATATTGCATCTTTTGTATGCTTGTAGTCATGCAAAGGTGAATCTAACATCCTTTGTTTTCATCCAAAATACGTGGTCTTTTAATCAGATTTGAGTTGGATAAGTTACCACACTTTGCTGTAAGTTATATTCACTTTCAAATGTGTTAAAGTAATTTATTTTGCATTTCAGGGTAAAATAAAATAGACTTGTTGAAATTCTTGGCTATTACACTTTAATCTATTTTCTGTAAGAGAAAAAAAAGTGTGCTCAAATGATATGTTTCCCCATGTCAACATCTTAGATTATTATAGTCTTAATTTACTAGTTAATATTCTAAAGCAGAACTTTGTGTTACTAGCCTTCATCTGACTGTTTCATTGACTAGGTAGCATTGCAGCACCTCGGGTATTTGGTAAGACATTGGAGAAGCACATGAGTGCTCCAGGGATCCATTACTTTTCCTTCAAAGAAGAAAATGCTGATAAAAATGTGAAACCTAGCAGCTAGTTTTATAGAATTTTAAAACTTTCTCATAGACTTTCCATAGTGATATTCAGTGTTTTTTTCCTTTTCAGATAAAAAAGCTTGTGTATGTTTATCTGATGCGCTACGCAGAGGAGCAGCAAGATCTGGCATTACTGTCCATCAGTACTTTCCAGCGTGCTTTAAAAGTGAGTGACTGCTAAATGGCAATTTATAGGGAATTCTGAGCTGGTAGCACAAAAATAAAAATATTTTTGTAAGTGTAGTATGGCAAACGAAAGCATGCCAGTGTCTACATCTTATAAAGTAGTTTTAAGTTACATGGTTGACCAAGTTTTTCTCTGCTACCTCAAACCTTGTCAAGCAGCTAAATAAGCCTGAAAGAAGTAAAATTACTTCACTTAAGAAAAACAGCAGAATGGTGCTTTCAAATCCACATGCCAAGCATTTAATTTCTGGAATGACTCTTCTCATTCCAACATAACTTGTGTGTATGGAGAACAGCTCTGTTATTTCCATGAGCCATCTATGTTCCTTTTAGTTTATGTAGAAGAAAGAGCTTTGTGTACAACAGAGGATTGAAACTTAAGGAAGGCAGTAGTACCTAAATTAAAATACTCAGTGTCTTCCACATGGTACTTTTTCATTAAAAGCACTGAAAAAATATCTTTTTGTACTCTTGTTTCGAATGAGATAACAATGACAAATGGGATTAGACAGCAAAGTTTAGGATTGCCTTTTAAGTGTGACTGTGGAGAGAAGAAAGATTTATTAAATCTCTGTTCTGAAATTTGGCCAGTTTTTATTAAAAAATTGGGCTCTTTATGTACCCTTCTTGTACTCTAGACTCATTTCTGTTACGTCACTTAACGCCTTGCATTTTGCTGGAAAATGTTGCAATCAGAGCACCAGTTGTGCAGCTATAGGAGGATCCCACATCCCTTGAACTTGCCCCATTCCCTTGAACTTTCATCCAAATGTCATTGTACTTCACTATCTCTGACTGCCATGAGAACTAGAATTCAAATTACTTTGTACCCAGTGGTCTTTGTGATATGTGTGTACAGTGAACACTCCTCATGGCACAACATTTATAAGCTGTGGGTAATGAGAGCAGAGGGAGAAGTGATAATGCTGTGGCTGAGTAGCAAAAAAGAGAACTGGTGGTGTGGCAAGGGGTTAGACACCAAACTGGTGGAGATTGTCAGCAACTAAAGACATTACTAAGCCTGCTATAAAATATAGGTCTCTGTTCATTTTTTAATAATGTTTTATTTCTCATTTTGTAATGATTATAATTTGGCTTTATGTGTGGAGATTTTTTTTTACCTCCCTCTATTGAAGGAGCTTTTTATTTTAAACATAAGTGGCTGCAGATGAGCTTTGCAAACTCTGGTAGGAACAAGATATTTTTCCAAAAGCAGTCAAATAAGGGGCTTTCACTGTCCAGTTACTTACTACTTAGAAGTTTCTAAGATGTAGGAATTCAGAGATCTTAGATGAAGTGGTAATTATGTAATACCAGTCTGAAAATACATGTTGCCAGCTCTCAGTCCTTGGGAGGACACCTACCTTCTGGCAGGACACTGTACAATGTAATGAATTAATGATGCTGCAATTTCACTTTGCTAGATTTCAGAGGATTTAGTACTTGATTAAGCAATGTTTTTCCCTTGTATTCCAAGCCCATGATTAATGAATAAAGTTTACATAAGAGTTCATTCAAATACAGATATGTTGGATCGCCTAGTTAACCCCCTAGTATTGTAAAATTGACCAAGAACTGGGGCAAAGGAAAAGAGTATAAGAAATAGAAAAAAGCCTCAAAACATTTAGCCTAATCTTTTGACATGTTCTTTAAAATTATTTTTGTTACTGGCTTCAGTTTATGTCTTGCAGTAAAGTATAATATGAATATTTTGTCAAGAACTTGAATGGGAATGTCACAACTGAGAACATTTTTATTTGACACTTCATAAATATAAGTAATAAAATTGAGCTAATGTGTCTCTCAGAATATCTGAATTCCACTTGAATTGCAGCAAATGTATTAGATTATTAAATAGAATATTAGTCTTTTTCATCCATAATTAACATATTTTGTTTGGAAAATTGCATTATGTTAATATTTTCCCTTGTAAAATTTTCATATTTTCATAATGTTTAATGCTCTCTTTCTTAATTTGTTTTATTTTTATTTTGGTTTTGGAAATTTCTTTGTGTGGAGTGTGGCACATTTTTGCATTAGCATGGCCTTCACTTGCAAGTCTGACTTAGACAGATTTACATGTTTTAATGTGTCATCCCTAATTAGTGTAAACACAGCAGTGAATTTAATGATTTGTTTCTGCACTATCTTATTTCATTTCTCCCCTTCACTCCTGTTTTTTAGGATCCTAATCAGTTAATCCGTGCAAGTGCTCTAAGAGTTTTATCCAGTATACGTGTCCCAATTATTGTTCCTATTATGATGCTTGCTATTAAGGAAGCTTCTTCTGATTTATCTCCTTATGTGAGAAAGAATGCAGCCCATGCAATCCAAAAACTGTACAGGTAAGTGATTCTGGCAATTACTGAAAAATAACGTTACAATAGTTGTGGGCTACATTAATAAAGACTACTGTGAATTTGGCATGTTTCAGATCCATTCCTTTAAAAATATGGGGTGGATATAGACATTCTGTCACTCAACCGGTTCAGCTGTAATTCAAGCAATTCTCTTACATGCTAGACTTAACAAGTTAACTATAAAGAGATACAAAAGGAAACTGATACAGTATCTTTTGTTTTTTAATATATGAGTTATTTTCATCTACTACCAACTGTTTTCATGGGTATTCTCAGAATCTATGAATTCACTGTTTCAAGTCTGTATCTTTCATCCTGCATCAGGCATTTGCCTGAAAGTAGTTTGCGACACATGTGAGAAAAGAATGCTAACTTCTAGAAATTTTATCTGTGCAATCCAAATCTTTCAGATCTTCCTCTTCCTACTTCAGCAATTCTTGCTGCGTAGGAGTTCTTACAAAGACATGGGTACTGGTTTGCAGAGGTGGAGTCAACAGAACCTGTAACTTTGCAAAATATCTCCAGGCATAAATTCTACTACTTCACTTCTGTTTCATCTATGCCAAAAAGTGGAGGTTGAGAGATGTGAGAGGTTCTGAATCAGGTAACCTGAAGCTGCTGCAATTCCATGCCCCTTCAAACAACCCAGTCACAACTCTAGACATGTGTTTGTCGTGGGTGCATACACACAGATGCATGTACAACACACACACACACGCAGCCATCTATACAGACCACCAGAGTCAGACGTGAGCAGTCATGCAGACAATACCAGCACCAGCAGCCTTAGTCTGTTGCACTCTGGCTGGTCAGTATACAGACGCATTAGCGTGCCTGGATGTGTGCAATATGGATCCCTAATAATAATCCTAGATGCTCAGTGTTTCCAGTAACAGGGTTTTGATCGCCAGCCTCCTGGTCAGTGGCACACACAAATGCACAATGCTTGCAAACTCTGCACTTCCTACTACCGATTCCCTCAGTCAGATGCACACATGCCCAACTCTTTCACTTGAACACTGAGGAATCTCACAGTTATCTGGATTTAGACACTAAGACTGTTCTATAAGGAGCCTGGTTGCCTTCTTATCTCCACTTGTCTTGAGTTAGGTGGAGAAAAAGTGGGGAGGGAAACAGCGATTGAGACACTCATATGGGTATCACAATAAACTTCCAGACCTCACAGTTTCTCCAGTAGTTCACCTGAATACCCTGGGCCATCTGGTAGACAAAATCTCCAGTTATTGCACTCAGACACGCACACACAGATATCCAGCCTAGATCTATGGCCCCACCTCAATACTTGGCTTCCCAGGCCACCTAGTCTGGTTTGATATTCTCAGGCAGTCACTCAGTGGCATACATACTTGCTCTGCTTGCTGTGCTGCAGTTGCACAGGCCTGTATATCCCGTGGTTTAATTCTGTATCACACATGCACACACAATAGAGATTGCCTTTGTAGTCATTGAGTCATTGAGTTCACAGCATGGATAGGTGAGTGTACTGAGCAGCAAAGCATTTACATACAACTGGCTCCTTTTATGCACCTCTCCCTCTATTTTCCTGTTCTTGTTCCTCCCAAGATCATTTATATCCCTCCATTTCCCTGCCTTTTGTTTCTCTCATAAACATCCCATAGTAAGTCTTGTCTTACTAGCATTCATAATAAGTCTTAGCCCTGTAACGAGTAACATTCCTAAGTCTTAAAGGTACTCTGGAGATGCTGCCTATAGTGTATTCATTTCAGGACATGAGGCTGATGGCAGCTCTCTGACAAACCTCGGCAGGGACTCCTTCCTTCTGGTAATCTTCATGGGTTTTGTTAGTGAGCTAAGTGCTGTCATGTGATGCCCTGTTATCATGTAACCTAACAGAAGAGAATGGATTTTAGCTCTCTTCCTGCTATTTCAGTAGTGTATTTTTTCTTAGCAACTGGTTCCAGTACACAAAACCTTTTGGCCTAAATTATTCTCTATATATAGAATGTCATTTCTTGCTGAGTTTTTTTTCCCCTGATAGAGTTGAAACTCTTTGGAGGAGTTCAGCAGGAGAAGATGGTCTGTTAGTGGCAGCAAGGCACAGTAGTATCTGGACAGCAGGCTATTTCATGGAATTTTAACTGAAGTTGATGCCTCCATTTCTTCTCTTGATGACAGTGAAGTTTATTTTACTAGCAGATTAAAGAGTTTATTGGTAATTGGTGCAAAACTGGAAAGTGCTGAAATCAAATGATTAAAATGATTTTTCATCTGTCATCTGATCTCCAGATATGATTGCATCTCCAAATATAACATGCATGTTTTCTTATCTCTGGTTCATATGTTATTCTATGCTTGTATGTCAGTGGCAACATAAGGAAGTTATCTCTGCAAATGCAATAAAAAGTCACTTTTTATGGTAAAAGGTAGAACACATGGTAAACACGGCAGCAGAATCTGGAGAAACTGGCTTTACATCCTTCTACTTTCCATTAATTCCTAGTGATAGGAAAATAAACGTGGGGCTCACATAACAAAGGAAAACTAGTGAAACTGATGTTCTGTGAAGGTTTCCTTAATGGTTCAGAGGGCATTAGAGGGTGCATCCTTCAAAAGCTCACTTCATGCGAGCATCCTAGGTATCATAATGCAAGATTTTGAACTGTTGCAGCTGGAAATTCCTCCTTACCTGAATTAGAGTAAGCGTCATGATTACTTCTGAGTGGAGCTGGAGCTAAAAATTGTGTCTGTGTAGTAGGATTTGGGAGCTGTTTACAAAAAGCATGTGAACTTTTATTTTCACCGTTTTGAAACTTACTTGTAGAAATGCTGTATCTCATAGTGCTAGTTAAACATGGGACCAAGGGAGAAAGTGTAATTTTCTTGGTCACTGGAAGAAGCAGCAGTATTGGAAACTGGTGAAGAGGCTATCAAATTAACCTGCTCACAGGCTGACCCAGTTGGCTTGCAGCAAGCAAGAGTAGGTAGTAGTTAACAGGCTGTCTTTGTAGATATTTGAAAAAGTTCATGACTGGTAGCTAGAAATTCAGCAATGCTGATCAACATCGGTGGCAAGGCTGATTTATTTGCCTTCTGCAACAAGTAAGTAATCTCAGAATACTTATTTTTAAGTTGGTCAGAATGAGAATCCTGAAGGGGATAGATTTTTGAGGAAAAAAGCCACTCAACAGTTAATACACTCTACTACATCCAGCTACTCCATCTTCTGCAATCATTTGAGTGAGAAGTAGTAACAGTTTATTCTAACATGTCTATGTTAGAATATGTTAGAAGCTCCATTTGCTTTTTTTCCCCCAGCTTCTCTGCCTTTTTGATAGTTCTGTATTTCAGTTAGTGCTCTAGTCAGGGTTCTGGATGCGAGTTTGATACCCCAGTCTTCCCTGTATTTAGTGTCATGGTGTTTGGATGGATGTCTGCCCTAGAAGAGGCTTGTTTATTAGCAATTCAATCAATCCTAACAGCAGGAAGCATACATATCAAATAGGAAAGATTTCAGACATAGTCTGAACAGCAACATTTGTGTCAAATGCAATCAACATTGCCAGGTATGTTGAAGGAGTTTAATCACTGAAGATGACAGACTTTTTGCTCATTTCACTGAAGAGAGCATTTTATAGATATTAGTAGATTCTATCAATTGAAAACTGTACTGTGTTTGCAGTGAGGTCCCATCACTACTGTTAGTAGGTTCCATACTAGTACTAGATGCCATAATGGGAGCAAAATCACACTTTAGCCTCTTCTTTTATTTTCTCTCAGAAATGGTCTCTTCCTTGTTTTAAAATATCAGGACAGTGGAGGGGTAAGTTATTGGAAGGAGGGGGAAGACAGTGAAGTAAGTTCAGTTACTGGACCTCTTACTGAAGTCTTTCTTGATCACACACACACACACAAAAAGTTTTTGCTCAAGTTTTTTAGCTTTAAGTATTCCTTTGTCACTAAATTTTCTCCTGATTTTAAACATTTGAAATAAGAGTTCTTTGAAAGACTTTTGGGTTTTCCTGTGAAGGTTTTGGTTCTTGGCAGGAGATCCAGTAAAACTTGTTCTAAAAAAATAAAATCTGGAATGAAAGGTGTTCATAAAAGTGCTTACGGAACAATGTAGTTTTGTGTTGCTTACGATGATGGTGGCTGCTAACAAAATTTTGTTACACATTTTGCATATTCTAATATTGCTAGGTCTTAGAGCCTTAGTGAAGTAATACTCAGCCAGATAATGACTTTGTGAATCTGTACCTGGAAGGATATACAGTGCATTAGGGCAGTCCATCACTCAGCATCTGAAATATGTAATAATGACCAAATAATCTCTCACTTATCTGTAATTGTATCCATGTTGAAATTACTTTTCAAAGGTATAGAACTACACATCTCTATGGGTGTTGGTACTCCCTTTCTCTTTCTATTTACTTTTGACTTGGCTTTAAATTCTTCCATGCTATGTAGATCCATAAAGAGGAAGCAACTGGAGTGAAAAGTTTGTCCTTACTTGCCAAAGAAGCAAGTTCGACAATAGTGGATATCTCTGGCAAATTTTTCTCTGCTCTTATAACATGAAAAGATGCTACAAAGGTTGTTGCTTGCAACTTTTGTTTTTCCTCTGCTTTTGCTATTTATGTAGGACATCAGGCAGTCTGTTTTTCATTACCTTGCACACCAGCTTTGTATAGGTACACTTAAATACAATGCCCATGTTTTTGAGTTCCAGTACTTCTGACTAAAATTAGTGGTTAACCTAAAAGTGGTTGAAGTGTCTTACTCAAAGCTTTATGTTGATAATTAGATAATAAAAGTATGAATCTTCTTTGTCCTGATGTTCATTCACCACTGAATTATATTCATGCTAAAATTCATTCCTTCAAAAGCAGTGAGAACCTTGTCAACTTCTCTGTGGTGTTGGTTGGCCTATCTTAATGTTTCTTAGATGCTAATTTTTTTGAGTTTAAGTTTCCTATAGAACACACATAAAGGATATAAGATAAAATTATATTTAAAATTTTATTTTATACTCCTAACTTATTTTCAGTCAAGTTCTTTTGCAGTTAGTTCTTTGGAATACTTGATTTTTCTGGAAGGGGTTTCTTCAAAGTTCTTTGTTCCTAATTTGTGTCTAAAGGTTAAAAAACCAAACCTGCTTTAATTTTGGATATGTCTGACTAAATTAGTTAAAATAATTTTCTTCTTCCTTCTAGTCTTGACCCAGAGCAAAAGGAAATGTTGATTGAAGTGATAGAAAAGCTTTTGAAGGATAGAAGTACGGTAAGAAGCAGTTTTTATGACACATGCATATATTTTTAAAGAGTTTACTCCCAAGACTGTCATTCAGAACTTTCCTAACCTTTGCCAGTCTGAGTTTGTATGTTTTTAGATAGAAGTATCATGTATTTATGCATTTATAGTATGATTGTAATAGTGACTATCCTTTAATAAGATTACTTGCATCATGAGTCTGTTAATTAATTTTTTGTTAGTGTGTGTTTTATGTATGCTTCTTTAAACTTTATTTTTGAAAATTAGTTATATAATAATATGAATCAGCGTGCAAGTGTTTATAAATTTTCATATGCACTTTTTCATTGGGAAATTAGTTTGATAATTTCAATTAGTTTGTAGTACTGTAAGAATAAATTACTTGTGTATGATGCACAGCATGCCTATTGACATCCATCTATCTTGCAGTGTGTATAGGTGTTAAAAATTTTTTTTTGCTGTGCAGTTGTTTGTTCTTGCCAGTATCTCCACTTCCAGTCTGGTAAATAAGAGATGTTCTGGCATAATTTCTGTATATTTAACACTCCTGTTATATTTTATCTGCCCTATATAGCTACAGGTTTTCCATAGAACTCCTGGATGTCTCACAATGGTCGCACACTTTATTTTGTTTTAGTTTGCCAATAAGTGTCCCACTTATAAACTAGAAAGGTAATTGACCAAAAAATCAAAGTTAGGTTTAAAGAGAAACCAGATTTGTAAATTAAAACATTCTCATGTTCCTCTTTTTCAGGTAATTAATTTAATGAATGTAATCTTTTTTTGACTTAATGAAAGTATTACTAGGTAGTGTGTTGCTTCATCTGCTATTTGCCAAGTGTTTTTGTAACACTTACCACTGTATCCTCCATTGTTCTGATATAGTCAAGGTGTTCAGAGCATAAAAGGTGTTGTTCTCTAAAAGACATCCTGCCACTGAAGGGTCACTGAAAGAAATGTGTTAGGGCTTAGTGGCTCAGCAGACAATAAATTAGGTCTCCTGACTGCATCTGTGCTTGACTTTGCAGAGGCCGTTTAGCTTGTGTGAAGTTACACCTGCAGTGATTCTTCATGTATTTTATTTCATGGTGTACATGCAGTCTGTGACTGTGGGATTAGGTTGTTAGTACCCGTGGAGGAATAAAGGGCTAAAAACTACAAAAAACAAACTACAAAAAAACCCTAAAAAAACCAAAACCAAATAAATAAACAACCTACAAAAAAAAAAAAAAAAAAAGAAAAGAAAGAGAAAAACAACAAAACCACCAAAACCCACACCCAGAAAAACCCCAAACACCTGAGTTTGTACGCAGTTTCCTAGGCCTTACATCATGTGGCAAATGGTTATCCCATGCCTAGACATTTACACATTTACTTTAACAAGAAATTATAGAGTAGGTTTGGATCTTTTACCTCCTTGGAATTTGGAGTTACTTATAATGAGATAATAAGCTCATTGTAAGACTGTGCTACAGTTTTGGTGCCTCAGTCACACTGAGTATTGGACACCATATTTATAAAGATACCAGCTGATTCAATAGATAAAAATGATAGACTAGACTTGGGTCTTCTGCATTTGTTTGGAGACTACATGGTTAAATGCTACAACTTTTTGCTCTCTCTGATCCCTCTTTCCGTATTCCCTAGCAAGACCTGATTCCAGTCTGGTCTGACATCTCAGCTTCAGAACTCTTACTGTTTTGGGAAGTAATGTGAAGAATAATTATTTCAGAAAGAAAACATACAGATCTCTCTTCAAGAGTATTTGTACCTAACAAAGTGTGCTCTTTCACCCCAGGCTCCACAGCGTGTGGTGGTCTAAAATGGATCAGTCTCTAATCTTTTGTAGCTTTGGAAGGACTAGTCTAGCATTAAGATAAACCAAAGCTTTATCTTAAGTAGTTATCTTTTGTCCTTTTGTCACGTACCACTGAGTGTTCCCAGAAAGCCTCCACATTTCCCAACAGAATGTGCACAGTGCACAAGTGTTTCATTGGCACTCCAATCTGAATAAGCTTATTCTTTGCCCATAAGGGGAAAACAGCAATTTGCTCACAGTGGGGAAATCAAGAGTGCCATTTTTGGCTAGTTTCAGCCTTCAAAATTGGAGGAGATGCAGCTACTTACAGGTAGCTAGTCCTTAAGTACAGATGTGTACATATGTGGGCTTAAGCTGGTGACTTTATAGAATGAGGCTGTGTCCTAGGGAAATCTGTGTTAATATGAACCATCTTTCTGAATTCTTTGAGAGAAGCTGCATTTCATACACCTAGCCTAAAAGAGAAAGCTCCCTCAGCATTTATAAAAAAACCCCAAACACTTTCAGAAAGAATTTTGCAGTCTTGCTGAAGAAAATTAATTCCATTTACTGCCATGGGAATTCTTCAAATGGGACCAAGCTGTAAAACAACAGCTTTTGGACATAGACTTATAAAGTACCTGTATTTGATATATCTCAGCTTTTTTCAGATCTTGTTGCCTGTTTGACAGTCAAGGTACCTGAAATTTGTAGGGTGATAATGTGGAGCTAGAACCACAAATGTTTACTTGACACTGATCTTTGGATTCCTTCTACTTAAATGCGGAGCTGTTCCCTTACATTAACATTCATTGTCATCTCATGAGAGCTCCAATCTAATGTCAGCAAATCAGTTTATTCATTAAATAGTTTTGGGGTGGTGGTTTTGTTTTTGGTTTTTTTTTGGATTTTTTTTTTTTTTTGTGTGGGTGGTTTTTTGTTGTTGTTTGTTTTTTTTTAACCAGAGTGAGAGAATCCTAGTGCCTTAGCTGAATATCAGTGGTTTTCCACCTTTTTTCACTTGATGGAAATATCAAGTTACTTTTGGCACTTCTATGTACTTAAGAACTGATAATTCTTAGAAAAACCATAATATGTTGTATATTAACCACTGGATCTGAGATAATCCACTGTTGATTGATTATTTTGATTTTTTTTTTTCTATTTTTTCTTTTTAATCCATTTGATTTTTTAAAAATCCATTTGGTTTGGACATGTTTGGAGGAAGACTGTAATTAGTAACATTAACTATGTATATAACAGTCTAACATTATTCAGATGATATTTGAGACTGCACTTTAATAAGAAGTAAACTTTTACTCAAAATCTGGTTTTTTTCTGTAGCTTTTTGACCTCAAACAAGATTTTTGAAACTTACTGGCATAATCTCTGTGTTAGAGATAGCTAAATAAGTATAAGATAAAATATAAGATAAAATAGCTAATATGTATAGATGCCTCTAAATTTCTGTAAACCAGGAAGTTTTTTCAGAGAGAACATGCTGTTGTGTGTCGCTAATGCAGTTTTTGTTGCACAGAAAAGACACAATGTATTTCAATTACCCAGAGTCATTCCATTACATTGGAAATAGCAAGACATTATCTGGAGGGGAATTTTACTACAGTAAAATTCAGCCCCTTTTTAGACAATATGGGATGTGTTTATTTTTTTAGGTCTCAATCAGGAGTAAATTTTAATACAAGCTGAGGTAAGCAAAACTTAAAATGAGGTGAGATCTAAACTTAACTCAGCTCTTCATTAAAATTTCTGGTGAGATAAATGAAAAATCATTCTACTCCATGAGTGTCTTAACACAAAGATTCAATTAAAACACAAGCTCTCAGTTAAATCTAAAATGCAAAATTATCAAGTGCAAACCATTGTTAACATACCCTAATCAGGGTAGCTGGCTAGGAGTTAGAGTCTATAAACAAATCTGTGATTTTGTGCAAGTGTATTTAAATTTTAATCAGATAAGATGTTTACAAGTATTTTTATTATTGAGGCTTATAAACTCCTAGTTATGTTTTTCCCCTTGCTTTACAAGTACCTCACATTTTGATAAGCATATATACCTGCTCCTTTTGTTTTTCTAGAAATTCTAGGTAGTTGAGCAGCTGATGCAATTTTATCTAGAAGGGAAGATAAGAGCATGCTTGTATTCTATGCTAAAATGATTTTCTCTGAAAGTAATATGGCTAGTCATGTGTGAAAGTATAATTGGGTGATTTAGAGCAAACTAGTTCCCTTTTCTTTTTAGTTGATTCTGCGCTGCTTCACTCTAATTCTATTTTTTCTGTTCAGCGATAACCTAGCTTTGATGCATAGGGTTTAGGGCAAGATTTGTTGCATAAATTTCTTTTGGAAGAAAAGAAAGGTACTGTGAAGGACTGTAGTTAGCAGCCTGTGTATTTTACAATGCTGTGTGCAACAATGCAAATCAAGTTCATTAATGATATCTGAGGTACAGCAGGTAAAAGAAAAATAAAATCCATGTTGGCATTGAAAAGGAATCATGCCTGTTATCCAAACCTGTAAAGCAAAAAAACCCCTTGTAATTTGCATTCCACAGTCTAAATTAAACTATTCCAGGTATATTAAAAATATCAATAAAGGAAAGGCAGAATGTAGTTGGGATATGGTTATATGGATGATGGGTATATTAAAAATGCCCAAATTTATTGCTGATTTTACATCTGTAGCTTTGATCAGATTTTATTCTGTTTGAGTACATACCTCTGTTATAATGAATTTGTTATTCTGTTCTGGTGTGATAATTTACTACTACTACTAATAATGTGTAACTTTGTATTAACTCCATTTTGGTGGTGAAAACACCTTATGCAAATATCTGAGTATAGATGCAAATATGTGAGTCTAGAGATTTCTTTTGCAGACTGCATGGCTACTAGACAAAGTGCAGATTCTTTCTCAGTGACATTCCTTTGATTAAAAAATCATCCTAGGAATTGGTGATGGCTTTGTGATGAAGATCTTACTCTTACACTAAAGCAGTGTATTTGGGCATAATGGGAAAAGAAAGCTGGGCACTCTTGTTTTTAACAGTAGTCTTCAGTTAATAATGTAATATTTTACTTTAGAACCCAAATGTGTGGCTAAGACAATGTTTTCTTAACTTATTGATTTCATGATGGTAAATGCTTCAATTTTGTGGAAAAAAATTACTGGTTTGTGCAGATGTTTTGTTGTGATAGATCTATTATCCAGCTATTAGAAGATAAATGACTGATCTTTTCCACTTTCCTTGCCTCCAGAAAATTGAAATAAGAAGGGGAATATCATTTGGGCTGTATGATTAGGGCAGGTGGGATGGCCATTAATTTAAGAGAGAAGAATCTTGGCAGCATGGGCCAACTTGCACTGTATTATCAATCAAACCTCGATGCACTTCTTGTGATGACCCAGCACTCTCAGGTTTTTGCAGCGTTAATTAGAATTCATGACAAAATAGATGCAAGGAAACATTTTGTACCCTTCATAATTTTATAGAAAATTTATTGTTATTAGAGGAACCATTTGCTTAGTGTGATTTTTTTCATTACCAGCTTGTCAACTAGCATAGATAATCTGGAGAAAATATGAACTCCATAGATTGGGTGTCACTTTTGTTGATGGTTCATATAGTTTACCTTGGAGCACAGCTAATGGCTGAAGTTCATAGCAACAGCACAGAAAAATGTGGCACCTAGTGGAAGACAAATGAACCATGTTTATTGCTTTAATATAAAAAATACATAAATGGAAAGCAGCATTTGAATTTGATGAGCTCATTGCTAGTTTTGTTGGAGTGATTTATATTTTCTCCTTATACTAAAAGCTACTATTGACACAGTGAGATGGAAATTAACTGACTGTTTTTTAGAAACTGATATTTTTTAGTTTTATATTCTGATTGAATCATTTTGTTTTAATTTTAAATACTTTTATGGAATGTTGAGCATTTAATAAACAAAGATTATTAGCTGTTCCACTGATGTTTAGATATATAGTAGGATCATACTGTAAGGGAACAGTGTAGACTAGAAAATAATCTCTTATTAAGAAAGCATTAGGCAATTTTCTTGGAGAAATCTGCTTATTATCAGTGCATTTTCAGTCTGCCACATTCCTACTTTTTTTCCACATTCAAATGAAAAGCCTAATTTTAGAAAATATAATAATGAGGAGAGAGAGATGATCTTAATAATGTCATGATGGGTGACAATTCCTATATTAGCTTGTGGATCTAGGGACTTGCCACAGAAATAAAATGCTTGTTTACCTAGTATACCTCTTGCATTTCATAACATATGTTCAATTTTTTTACTAATGTCTTTTATGTGTTCATAAGTGACAGCATGGTCGTTGTAAACCTGACTAGGAGATGGATATAATTTGAAATAAGTAATTATTTAGAATTCCTGCATTCCACTTCGACTCCTTCTTTGTATTAAGTTGTGTTTTACTGATAGTAACTGAGCTTTTAAAAAGCCAGCAGTGTTTATAGGATATATTCTCAGTTTTAAATTATCTGAGTTAGTGTTGTATATATGTATCAGCTTTCAAACTAAATCATATCCAAATGAAAGAGAAATACAGCAAAATATGTGTACTGAGCTACTAGTAGTAAAAGACAAGGGTACTTTCTCTAGAATTACTGTTGGAAATCTGTGTTGACCTTCACCTATGAACCTAAAAGGGTATTTTTAACTGTTAGGCTGTGACTATTCTGATAAATCATAATAAACATCATCATAAACTGATGTATGTCCACCTCTCATCTCTGATATGAAACAGTGACCTACAAAAAGTCTCTCTGTGTGGTCTTAAAGTATTATCTCTTTCTTCTAAAACTTCAACTCTATCATATTGTCCTCTGCAAGCTGACCTTGATTGTAGTTTAGAGTTTTGCATCTTAATAAAGGGACTTCACACTTGTCCAGTGAGAAAGCTTCTCAGCATCTGTGGCCTAGATGAATACATGCTCAGGACAGATAGTGATTTTTCTGGGATTAACCACTGCCTTCTGCTGAGCTTTGAACACCCACCTTAGCACCAACTTGCTACAGTTTTTAATTACAGATAGGTTACTGCTGCGGCACATTATTAAGAAGAAAGTTTAGTACAACAACAGATGAAAAAGAGCTTTTGTTTTTATGATACAGCAAATTATTTTAGATGTAAAGTGTATTTAGCTCTATCAAATAATCAGATTTTGCTCCCTGGAATGAATTGAATTCTTGTTGAGACCAGCAGGTACCAGTATGTGGATGAGGCTGGAGACAATAAATGCAACTTCACGTTTATTCTTATTGGTAATTCATAAAATCCCCACAGAGCCTGAGACTTGTTTAGCATAATAGCAAGACTATCTTCTGAGCTGTTTTCTTTCAATTGTAATGTTGAGCGCATACTAATAAACCACATGTCAGCCAAATACAGGGAGAAAAATGTAACATATGAATATCATTGTATTTAATATTTCTCAAAAAGTACCATTTCAATAAACTGCACTTCTATTTAATTGCTTACTTTAAGTCATTGGGGAAATTATAGAGGTTGAAATGCAGATCCCTAGTGCTCAGATAGAATATGACATTAATTTGCTGCCAGAAGGCTATACTGCATGCATGCTAACTGCATACATATCAGCTGCTTCATATAAAGTATCATCATTTTAGTTATTTGACTTAACATGTACTCTGACACAAAACAAATCTTAATTAGAGCAATTAGAAGAGAAAGAACACTAATCCCAGGCATACAATTATATGTCCTTACAAGGCTTGGTCAGCTTTTGATCTTTTCTCGCAGTTAAAGTAACCTGCTGACAGAATTTTAACTGAAACCCCAATATATATTTCTTCCCATTATTTAAAAAAAAAATACCCAGGCAGAAGGTTTCAGTAATCTTGAGGTGTTAGAATGTTGATAATATCTTTAATTGTCTCATAAAAATAAAGGTATTTTGCAGTCATAGCATGATGATCTTTGTGCATGAATAAAGAGATACTTCTTGTGAAGACAAAAAAAATTGTGTGAGAACATGGCAGGATGTAAATGACGCCTTTCTGCAATTATGTAACTGTTAAGGAAGTGCTGAACAACATGCATGATATTATTTTTGCATTCTTCGGAGAAAAGTTCTGTTGCTGATTTTTATACCTTTTTGGGGGGGGGGATGGGGAGGAGTGTTTTAATGAAATTCTAAGTATAAAATTTTCTGTAATCATAATTTTATTGATTTTATTTTGATTTTAATTGATTTTATGATATTGAGAGAGAAGTTTGAATTCCAGTAATGCCTAGGGAACTCGGCGCTGCTCTTCTTTACTTTGATCAGTCCAGTGTTGATAGAATCCCAAAAGATCTTGCTGGGCATATGTTTTACTTCTTGTTGTTTCCCGTTACTTCTGAGTTAATTGCAAGTTTTCTGTTAATTTATTTGGAAGCTAAATCTGTAAGAAAAAAGAATTATGCTTACATTGCACTGTGTCTTCAGGGCTGGGAGCAAAGATTTATGTGTGCAATAGAAACAGCAAATGTTTTCTCTGTTCTAATAACCTTACCCCAATTCTGTTTTAAATAAGATACCATTTCTGTGGGCTTATTTTTTTGTTATTGTTGTTTTGTTTGTTTTTGCTGAATAGAAATAATTTGAAATTGCTGAGAATTGCTAGTATTAATTCTGATTCTCACTTGTGGTCTAACTGTAGACCTAATACTGACCTGGTTTATATTTTGTTTTCTAGCTGGTAGCTGGGAGTGTGGTGATGGCATTTGAGGAAGTGTGTCCAGATAGAATAGATCTGATTCACAAGAACTACCGAAAGCTCTGTAACTTGCTGGTTGATGTGGAGGAGTGGGGTCAAGTTGTTATAATCCACATGTTAACTCGGTATGCACGTACTCAGTTTGTGAGTCCATGGAAGGTAAGTTTGTGACTTCTTAAATTACTGCTGTGAGCCTGCATTCTGAATCATTTCCCTCGTTGGATTTACTTAGTCTTTTAAGATGCATTTCTGTGGAGACTTTGGTAAAAACAGAGATCAAATACATAAGTCTTAGCTGTCTAGGATTTCAGTAACACAAGGCATTTACCATTCTTTAGAGCCTGAGAATCCTCCTTGCCAAGCATAACCATTTCTTATTTACCCATGGCACATCCTGTGGGCAGCAGAGAGACTCCTTTCTCTGTGGTTCTTTGAGCCATGTTGCTTTTTGCTTTAGACAATTTTACATGAGTCAAAACTAGAAATGTTTACCATTCTGTCCTGAAACTGGGCAGACTCTGCTTATATTGTTGATACCCAGTATCACTGCATGACATACACTGCTTGTTTAGGCTTTGTTGATGTGCTGAGGCACCATGTGAAGACTTGAGCATACATATTTGAAATGTGAAATGTAAAAGATTATGTATTTATTTTCATTTATACTTTGTAAATATGAGTATACTTTTAAAATTTTATAAAATGGTTTTATAAAAAAAGTTTATAAAAAGACACAAATTCTGCCACTTCTTACAGTTAAAAGGGGTGCAACTCAAGAAATTTATGCTATTAACATTGTTTCAATAGAGATCTAACTCTGGAAAACAATTTAAATTTAAAGACAGAATACTTCTGGAAAGAACTGTTTAAAATTGTTCCACAACTCTGGTTGTTAGTGCTTATTAAAGGTGTAGGGATGTTACTAGTGTTAAGTTTTACCATTTAATTTGAAACCCATTCATGTTTAAAAATGTACATTTAAATGCAGATTATTGTCATTTATAAGTAGCACATTAACGGTTTTTTAAACATTTCTTTTTTCAGCATTGGAATAGGAAATGACACCAACTATCACGCTATCACTGAGTTCTTTTTAGCTGTCTTTTAACATACTTTGCCTTGGAAAACAGGTGGAAATGTAGTGCCATTCTATGCTAATGTATGTGTAATTTATTGTGTGAAAATAATTATAAGGAGATATATTTGGACAAACAGTTCAGTCTGATTTCAGTTTATGATTATATTCACTTCTTAAAAAAGCAGGGATTATAATGAATATAGCAATTAGAAATACAGAAACATAAAGAAAATATCTGAAGTAGAATCATACTTCTGTGCTACTAGTTAGATTCTGAAGCACCCTTTTTCACTTTTGATGAAAACTAAATTGTTTGTAAGAACACATCTTCCCAGAAAATTGCTTAAAATAAGGAAGGTATTTTTAGATAATGAGACATTTAAGTCATGTGTTTTCCTAATGTTCTTGAGTCAGTGTTTATTACATGTTGATTATTGGAAGAAGGCAACTTGCGTTCCTCTTTCTGACATTTAGAGAGAATCAAAACTGATAATCTGCTTTACCTAAAGCTACAGTCCCACAATATGTTTCAGCCAATTTTAGTCTGTAATTGGACAAAAGGAGAGTTGAAGAGGAGGATGACCTCCTGCCTTGGACTGAGAGGACCTTGGAGGTCTTGATAGGATTTGGTTTCTTTAAGACTCTAGTTCTTTTTTCACTGAAACTGAATGGATGACAGTTGCTGCTGTGGCTTCTGCTCCGGGAATGTAAAAGATTGTGTGACAATACTGCCTGTGCCAACCTAAAATTAGTCATCAGTAGTGTGGTATTAATAACACTTTGTTTTCACTTTCAAGATCTTAAGTGTAAAATTTAGTTTGTCTACCTACTCAGCAATTTAATTAGCAGATTTTTTTTTTTTGTGGTGCTAGTTGAAATGCATGCCTTTGTCAATACGTTCTTAAATGAACTCATCATACAACAGGCCATCTTGTGCAGTAGAAGAGATTTTTAATTTAGTTTATTTGCATCATTATGGATCAGTATTTAGGCTGTTTATATGTAAATGTATGATTTGAGGAACAATTAAGTGTTGACAAAGTAGATTGCAGTCATATCAATTGCAGTGCGTTTTCCATAATTTTTCTAACTGACATCTTTGATGATAAATAGTGGATGCCAAGTCAAAGCCGATTATACAGTGCACTAGGAATTCATGGCGCTGTCAGGGAGAAGACCGATTGACTTTAAATTTACATATTAATGAGAAGATTTGTTAAGAGGGTGCTTGACTATAGAAAATAACAGCATATTTATAGGGCACGACACTTTATAAATAAAGCTGATGCAGGAAAATGGAAATTAAACCTATCAGATTAATAAATTCAAGGCTGCTAAAATGCATATTTGCATTTTTATTCAGTAAAATTTTCCCTTACTTTTTGAGGAACATATGTTGCTTTTGTTTAAGTTTGAGCTAATTTGTAGCAAGTAATGGTATAATGCTTGGAACATTTTTCTAAACGCTTTCCTAAGCATTTAGAAATCTAAAAAAAATTTTTGAATACTTACCAGTTACGGAGAAAGATTCTTTTTAAGCAATATGCTTAAAATTGTTGCAATTACCCATTAACTAAGAATATTTAGGGTTTTGTTCCTATTTTGAGCTTCTTTGAAGAGTATAATTTTCAATTCTAATTGTGAATGAAGTAAGGAGAAGTGTCCTTGGTTTATCCTATTTGTCTAAAATACTTGGACATGCTTTTTGAGTAGCTACATGCAAAATAGCAGTTTCAGAACAACCTTATTTCTATATGAACTCTATATATTCAGCTTTAATATGTATTAGCTGAAATGAGACAAGATGCTGATATTATGGAGTAAAAATACCTGTTAGGGACTAAAATCAGCCTAAACCAGACTAAAACCAGGAAGAACAATTCCAGGTTTTTTGGGAAGTAAAATACTTGATAGCAGATAAAACTGTATTGTATTTCAGCTTAAGTGTTTTTTCTTGCCCTTGTTGCAGAAGTTGCTGGGACTGCCAAGCTGTTTGTAAATACCTCCTGAACCATAACAGCTTGCAGCTTTGTACAAAAAGATGGGTAAAATAAAGCTGCTAGTTTTCATGAATATATTGAGTTGCAGTCTAGCAGTTCAGGAACTGATTTTCAAGTTGTTCAGCCATCCCTGTTTCTGCGTTCCCTGGATTGCAGAGGTAGGAACTACTCCTGCTGTCCTGGTACACAGATTTACCACCAAACTTGTCTGACATTTGGGAGGACATCTTCTGAAAAAAGGTGAATTCATCAGAAGTTTCAACAGTCTTTGTACAGAGCAAGATGGAGCTAAGAGCTGTAGTCTAGCAAAAAAACCAGTGACTCCTAGGGCCCTTCAGCTTCATTCCAGACAGTTGAAGATTACATAAATAAACTCTCTTGGTGTTCAGTAAGGATTGGAAAAGAATGGTGAATTCAGATTGATCATGGATTTCAGTCATTAAAAAGCTCCTGATAAGTACTGCTGAGAAGCATGTCTCAGGCTTACATTTTAGGATTAATTAGTGAAGTATAGCTCAGTTTACAGTGCTCAGAATTTGGCATAATTGTTGGGCTGGGAGGGATGGAAGGGGAAATTAAGCATGAAGAAAACAATCTGAAAGAATACAGACTTTTATGAGAAAAACATTAAGTATTTGAATGTCTGTGTATCTGAAAGCATGAATTGTGGAAAGCAGCCCAGCTCTCAGTAATTACAGGAAGAAGCAGATTGAAAAATATTTATTTTGCTTGATTGTTCTGACAAAATATCAAGGTCCCTTCTGACCTCAGCTGTTCTGTGATCTCTTTGTCTTTTGTTAAATGCTTTATGTTTCCTGGTCTTACAGTACTTTCTCAGAGATACTGCTCTTACAGTATCTTTTAGTTGTGAGTTCTTAGTGTATGCCATAAAGGTCACGGTTATGTCTGATGGAATTCAGTGTCTAATGGCTGCTTAAGACAGCTCAGCAGTATCTAAAACTGCTTTAGATATTTTATTTTTTTGTTGTTCTTGGTGCTGGGCAGTGCCTTGAGGGAACTGTAACTGTGAATGATAAAATTTCAAGCGCAGCATACAGAAAGTATTCTCTATCCTTTACTTTTGTAAAATTTGTTAACAGCAGTGAACATTCTGAATCAGTTCTGTTGGCTTACTGCAGAGTTTAATAAAACTTCTGAATCCTTTGCGTAGAAGCTGAGAACAGAAGGGAAGGGTGTATTCAGAGTAATAGCCTGCAGTTAACTAGGTTACCTAGATAAAGCAGTAAAAATAAAACATGTTAAAGTACTTCAAAAATATTTCATATTTGTATCATAATTTAATAATTAATCAGCCTGAATACACCTTTCCCTTCTTTTGTTTTCCAACTCAGTACAGGATCTACAAGTTTTAATATGCTCTTCTGCAGCAACGAGGCATAGATGAGTATTTAAGAAATACTCAGAATAGCATTCAATCCTTAAGGATAAAATTAACCATGATATGGTATCTATTACTTATTTAACATATCATCTCAATGAAGTTTCTTTGCAGATATACACCAGGTGATATTCTTGCTGATTTTAAAATCTTATTTTTTCCCCTGCCCTAAAAGATTGTGAGACCAGAGAATTCTCTTGACCCTGAATTGGCTGCTAAGAGCAAAAAATTAAATTTGGAAAACTAGTTTACAGTGAAGTTGTCTTATGCTGCTTATTTCTCCCTTTTTTTAGTATATCCATCAGAATCTTCAGTGTGAATTGGGACAGTCTGGATTCAGTTACAGTTTCCCTTTTTATCAGAGCACAGTATTCCCTGGCCAGGTTCTTTTAGATATGCATGAGATGGGGTTAATGTTTAATATAAGATTCACTTATTTGAAGATGTTTAGTGAAGTGTTTGGGGCATAAAATGGACTGGCTAGCTATTTTACTGTTACATCAGTTATATTTTTTCCTTTTGTGTGCTCTACTTAGTAAGATGAGAATAACTTAGTGCATAGATTTATAACAAAAAACTACGTGAAGTTGATTATGGAAAGTTTGGATAAAAAAATTAATCCAGCAGAAGAAAAACTAAAAAGAGGGTTAAATTTTGGGCACATTAATTCCCTGATTTGTTTTGCTTTGTGACTGCTCAGCAGTTACTGTTGGAATAACAGAAGTACAATCTGCAGATAAAAATGCCATTTACTTTTGCATCAGAATGTATTGCTGTGATTTCTGTTAGTCCCATTATAGAGTTACAGTGAAACAGCAACAGTGAGTAGACTCTCTCTAGGCAGGTTCTGTAGGACATGTGTTATCAACTCAAATTAAATTCCTACAAATTT
>VWYO01013228.1:5641-22623 GCA_013400275.1 Rhadina sibilatrix | reverse complement strand
TTTTTTTTTTTTTTTTTTTTTTTTTTTTTTTTGAGGAGTATGAAACTGTTTTGAGTAAATGAAAGTGATCAAAAAATCATAATGGATTGTTTTAGTTCTATCTGCAAGTGTCACAGGACTTTATCACAACAGTGATTGTGCATTTGAGGTTGCTGAACAAAGATGTTAATTATTGCAGCATACTTAAGTCTTAGCACCTATTTTTAGACACCAGTCCTAGGCTTAATCACTGCTTCTTAGAGAAATGAGAACGAGCACTCCTTCAGTTTTCACATTAGTTTGCTATGAAGTTACTTAGCAGGGATGTTACTGTAGTTGTCATATACTGGCAAAAAATTAATATTCAGTGTTTCTCAGACCCCTACTTCCACACATGTGATGCTCTTGTCTCAGAGGTGTACTATAAAATGTCCATGAATATGGATTTTCTTGAGAATGTTTAGGGTTGGGGTTTTTTTTCGTTTTCGTTAAGCTTTTCCTTCATTACCTTTTCAAGTTTATATTTAGAAATTATGTTACTGACTAAGTGAGTTTTTAAAAGCCTCTGTAAGGCTGAATTGAAAGATTTGAAGACTTTTTCAGGTAATAAATGAGTTGACATACTCACATTATTTTGGAAAATTAAGCAGCTTTTTTTGGAATGAAATAAACGTTTTCATCTGAACTGGGCTTATACAGGGTGTTGCATAGATGATAATATTATTAGTAAACTACAAATAAAACTTGATTTATATATTGTTGGTCATGTAAGTTTTATATATGCTGAAGGAAGCTAAGAATAATGTAAATGAAAATGCCTTAATGTTAAATTTCACCTGCCTTAGTCAGATTCTCAAAACTGAGTAGGTGTTTTAGTTTCTTTGTGTAGCTTAAGTATCAAAGCTCACTATTTTTAAAAATTGGAAGTTTTTTATAGAGAAAGCTTTTTTGAATTGCAAATGAAATCTTCTCAAACTAGTAGAATTTTATTGTGTGTTCCTTAGCTGCATTAAAATTTAGCTTTTCTTGAGAAACATAAAAATGTTTTGCTGGATGTGAAACATGCAGCTTCAGAGATTAATATCAGAAGGTAAGCTGACTTGAAATACAAGGCTTTTTACCAAAAAATGCCTCAAAGTTGCCCTGGGAATTTCCATTAATACTTTAATTTTTATTAACTGAAGGCATGTTTATCTCTTTGCATAGCTAAACTCTTAAAATCCACAAATGTAATTGTGTGAAAATTTCTTACCAAAAACTTGAAACTAAAGTAACAGTTTCCATTGTCATTTACTGGACATATAGTGTATTTTCTATGTAATTATGTTAATATATTACATTTTCAGTACAATTCCATTGCAGTCATTTGAATAGAGTTGTAATCTGAAAAGTGGTCCTTGAAAGAGGGTACTGTTTGAGTTCAAGTCTGTTTCAGTGGCTTCAGATATGCATAATTCTACAAGTCCAACCAAACCCTCTGCATTTTCTTTCTGATCTCTTCACCCAAATGGTAATGAATAGACTATGGTTATAATTGAAGTAAAAATTATAATATGTAAGGAAATCAGAGTAATATAACTGTGATCTTGCAATCTATATTGATGCTTCATTCCATTGTTGTTCAGTTAACTGAAAACTTGTATGTACTTTTAGACTTGCATTGGAGCAACAGGTCTAGTCTTTGGAAGGCTGACAGAATGCAATGTTTAGTAGTGTGATAATTTTGTATCAATATTTTATATACATAATATAGACTATGTAACATTATTTATATTGTGGGCCACTTAATCATTGCATTCTGGAGGTCCTATGACTGTTTGTTCAGGAAGCATTCTTACAAATTCTTGCATGATAAAAAGCATGTCATATCCCACACCACTACCTCATTACCTGAATATTTTTATATTCCGTGATGTAGAAGGGATAAATTAAGTTTCTAAAATTCTCATAAGTAACTTTGTTGCTGAAAGCTGTAAATGCGTTGTGTCCAAGACCACACAGAACATACTGTTCTGATTTAGTAAAAGCAAAGACACCAGCCTTTCTGTCCATTCAGGAATGGCTACAGTTTGTAATCATTTCTGTAACATGCATCCTAGTTCTGTGACCCAGTGTGTTTCTCATTTGTTCTGGAATCCCCAGCCTGTTCCTCTCCAATGGATTCTTAACACATGAGCATCAGGAGTTTGTTAGGTATTGAAAATTGTTTTCTTTCAATGTAACAAGAAAATGTTTCAATAACTTTTTAAACAGGAAAATGTTTTGATTATTTAATTGGATATTCAAATTATTGGATAATTTTGTCCTTTGGAAGGGTAAGTATCTGAAAATTTTAACCTTTAGACAGATTGCAATGTGATAATTCTGTGATCTATCTGGGTGTCCAGTGTTGTTCAAAATGCTACAAGATGCCCTTCCTAGTCTTCAGTTTTTATGGATCTCCTGTAGACTCCATAACTTCAGAGTCTGCCAGATCCATGCAGATTTTTTCATGCTCAAGGGAGCATAAAATGGCACTAGAGGCTCACACTTAGGCATTTGAAATACTTCCCTATTCTAGAGGGCCATCAGAGTCATTACTTGGTTATATCAGTCCATTCACTGTGGCATACACAACTGACTATAAATTGCAGCTTACCTTAGAAGGAGTCAGTATACTTTGCTGCCTGTTCAGTACTTGAAAGGAAGATATTACTTATGGAGTGGAGGATCTGGTCCCTTTTTTCTTTATCTCTTCTACTCTTTTTGCCTTAATAAGGCAAACTTGTCAAACTTTGCTTGTGCCTTCTAAAGCCGCTCTCCATCCAGGCTGCAAATTATGTTGGTTACAGTTTACTATCTCAAGTGTTTTTATCATGTGAGATTGTGCTTTTTTAAGACCACTAACAATTCTCCCTGTCAAGCTTTACCTATACTGACAAACCTGAGTCATATTCAAGGATTTTCTGTTGTGGAGAAGGTGAATGCTTCTACTAGCATGTTACTGTTAACAGGTGTGATTGGTTGAGGTCTGCTCTTCTGTCAGAAATTTCTCACAGCTAATCTGCTGAGAATCTGGTGTTCTGAAACTCATCTGTAAAGCATGTGGAAGGATTTATGTAGGCATGTTCACATACAGCATCAAAATTTCAGATATAACTCATTAATACTTTAAGTAGCAAATGGTTCTGTAGATTATCCACTGTTTTTCCTTTTCAAGAAAACTGTTCTTCATACAGAAGGTGAATACTGATCTTGGTGGGCTAAAGTAGTTTTTGGTATTGCAGTCAGGTTCACCAAATAATGACTAGTACCAAAATTATTCTTACCTTCAAGGTCTAATTTATCCAAAACTCACTTGAGAACAGTTCTTGGAAATGTTAGAAAGGTCTCTGGAAGATAGTGAAAATCTTGTTTGTCAATGATTTTGCTACAGGCTTCAAAAGAAAGCAGTGAGTGTATTTCCGTATGAAACTGAGGAGAGAAACTGAAATTTGTAACTTCAAATCATTGATACCTAACCAAAGAATACAAATATTTGAATCCTTTTTTCAATACAAGATGGAATTAAAGCTGGCAAAGTGGGAAAATACTGTGCATTCATGCTTTGGATATCATTGAAGCCTTGTTTTAACTCAGTACGTGGGTGTGTGAAACTCTGTTTGGAGGTAATTGTAGTGTTCACATAATGTATTTTACCCTAAATGGAAGTCACATTCTCAACTTTTATGCCATATTAAATGTAACTTCAAACAAAATCTCAGTTAAGTGTTAGCTCATTTACTTAGTGACTTTAAAAACGGGCTAATGGAATTTGTTATCTATCAGTTTCTTCATTAAAGCTGTTAATACTTTATGCAGATGTCCCTGAACTGTATGCCTAGAATAACATAAAAGAGAATTATGCATGTTCTTCCACACTAAAATACTCGTTTCTCTGTTGTAAATAAATTGTAGTAGATTGGCAATGCACAGAGGCTATTTGCAAACTGTAGTCTGGAATGCTCTGGTCTCAGTTTTTAATCATTTTGTTCTCCCAGGGTTCTGAACTTTTTAGTCATTTTGCAATTTAGGAAAGCTGTTAACTACACAATTAAATCATGCACTACTACAAACTGTTGAGTGCATTTAATGCAGTTTAGCTAACAACTGACACTCTTCTGTTCTGTTCTCCCTTTCCCACCTACTGCTTTTGAAAATCCAGTAGTTCTAGTGATCCTATGACCACAGAGTGAGACAGATCATTTTACTAATCTTGGTGAAAATAAAACATCCTTTTAAAAAAGCAAACAAAACAACAAACTTCTACTGGACTGATTAGTCTTTAATCAACTATGAGAGTGCATCTAAAGGGATTGAAATGACAACAAAAAGCATTGGAACATTTGAATCTTCTCCCAGAACTCTCATGCTATCAATGAATCCTTGTCAAAAAGGATCACAGGATTGGTTTTATTTCTGATAAATTTGCTAAAATGTACTGATTATCATCAGTTTGAGTTTTAATTAGACATCTGTGAAAGTAAAATTTGAGTGTCACCTCATTTCTTCACGGATGTGTGAAGAAGCATATTCCACAGTCTAGTGTAGTGCACTATAGACAGCGAAGATTGGAGAATAAGTGCGTAGGAAATCATCTGTCAGTTGTTGATTCAACAGCTAATTAATCATTTAAATAGTTAAATTAATAGTTAAAACAGAAAGGCTTTAATTTCCCAGTGTAAGAGTCTTACTTTCAGTCCACTGCTGGCAGGAAAAATATTAATGTTAATAGTACTTATATCTCCATTATACCCTACTCATGCCTCCTTTTTCTCTTTGAAGTTCAAGATATAAGCCTAATATCAGTGTAATGCTGCTCTGGTTGCTTTTCTTCTCCAGAACACCATAGCACTATTGTTGATTATGGAGGCACTTTCTAAGGTCTCTTCACAAGGCTTTCCTTTTTTGTTAGAACCAAGAGGCTTTGCTTGTGCTTCCACCCCTGGAGCTAGTTCTGTGCCACTTCAGAAGAGAATTACTGCTTGGCCTAGTCTCCTTCTTTAGTACAGGCTTCAGTACTTGTACTGCAAGGTTTGTCTGGGGGACAGAGCAACAATTCAGTTAGCTGTCTTGAGATGGGGTTTTGCCTTGGTGGTCGGAATTTCTGGCGGTAATTTATTGTGTCTCAGTTCAGTTTCAGGTTTTCTCCCTAGGCTTGAAATGAGTGAAGAGAATCCTAGAACTGTGTTCTGTCTAGAAATAAGCTAGGCAGTGATAGCAGAAATTATAAGAATAACCTAGTGAAAGCGGATTTGCTTAAAAATGCAGACTTCTGAGCTGAGGAAGATGAAATGTTGAAGAGGCAGGTGAAATATTCCATGGGCAGGTGAGAGATGTCTCACAGTTGATAGTCTTCTTTCTCAGTTTACCAGATGCCTGCTGGAAATACAGTGGAGAGGAACCAGTCCAGGAGGTTTGTGGAAGATAAGCCCTGACACAGCTGGGTGTCAACAAGGGAGGGCACTTTGCTGCACCTGTTGTTTGTGAGCAGAGAAGGACTGGTGGGTGATGTGATATGATGGTTGGAGGCTCTCTGGGCCACTGTGATCACAGAATGACAGAGTGCTTCATCATGGGAGAAGTATGAAGGCGTGCCAGCAAAACAGCAGGGGGAAATAAAGTATTAAGGATGAGAAAAAGATTAAGGTGCCTTTTCTAAAACAAAGAACACAATAATTATAAAACTGATTGTTCTTGAGGTACCCAGCCCCTGTAAGACAGGGAGGAGGAGGAGGAGAGTGAAGCCCCCATGATCCAAGGGGAAATATTGTGCTATGCCTTATACATGCCCAAGTCTTTGGGGACTGAAGGAGGCAGAGCCTGAGCCACTTTCCATCATTTAGCACAGTCCTGGTTAACCATGAAGATCTCAGTTAATTGGAGATTTGCAAATATGACGCCCAACTACTCAGAGGGTTCAAGGGAGGATCTGGGGAACTGTCAGACTTGTCAGTTTGACCTCAATGCTGAGCAAGGATACAGAGCAGGTCATCCTGAATGCTGTTACATGGCACATGCAGGACAACCTAAGGATCAGCCTAGCCAGTGTGGGTTTGTGAAAGGCAGGTCCTGCTTGACAAACGTAACTTCCTGGTGTGATAGAATAGCCCACTATGTAGATGGGAGAAGGGCTATGAATGTTGTCTAGCTGCACTTTAGTAAAGTCTTTGAAAATGTTTTCCACTGCACTGTCCTGGAGAAATTGGCAGCCCATGCCTTGGATGCATGTATTATTTGCTTAAAAGAGTTGATGGATGGCCAGGCCCAGAGAAGAGTGTTGGTGTATGGAGTTACATCCAGCTGGTGGCCAGTCACNTCAGCAATAGTGTGGCCAGCAGGATCAGGGAAATGATCATCCTCCTTTATTCGGCACTGGCGAGGCCACACCTCAAATTCTGCGTCCAGCTATGAGCATCTCATGGTAGAAAAGGCATTGAAGTCTTGGAACAAGTCCAGAGAAAGGCAACAGAGTTGGTGAAGAGTCTGGAGTGCGAGTCCTGTGAGGAGTGGCTCAGAGAAAAGGAGGCTTATCACTCTTTGCAATAACCTGAAAGGAAGTTGTAGCCAGGTCAGGGTCAAGCAACATGATGAGGATATGGCCTCAAGTTGCACTAGAGGAGATTTAGATTGGATATAGAAAATAATTTCTTCAGTGAGGGTTGTCAAGCACTGGAGTGGGCTGCCTGGTGAAGGGGTAGAGTCAGCACCCCTAGAGATATTTAAAGGACTTGTAGACATGGCAATTCAGGACACGGTTTAGTGGTGAACTTGGCAGTGCTGGATTAACAATTGGACTACATGAGTGGAAGGTTATAATTTATAACCCAAATAACATTATGATTTGTGTTAGTAACCTAATAACTATTATTTAGTATTAGTAACCTAATATTAGGTTGTTATTTATAACCTAAATACTACTATGATTCTAAACTTACACTTGTATCTCTTTGGCATTGAATATTGTCATTAGGTTAGCTTCAGGGTCAAGGTGTTTTGAGTGATTTGAGTGTTTTCACATTGTCTGCTAACTGTTCTCCATGTGTGGGATGATTAACGGAATTTGAAATAACAATTCTTGTACACCAAGGGAGCTGCAGGTTTTTAACCTAGTTTTCTGACTCTTACATAATACTTTGCTTTCCTGTCCATCACAATGTGCAAATCATGCAGTATTACATCCTCTTTGTCCTAGTGGGTCCTTGTGACTACAAATTCTGAATAATTAGTTCATCTGCTTGATTTTGATGCATTTCAGTTCATTAAAATAACTTCCCTTATTATTGTCATCATCCTTTGCCTGGAACATAATTATTTCCTACCAGATCTTAGCAGATCTGAGAAAAGGGGAATATTTTAAAATTGCAACAAAATACATGACCATGAGAAGATCATATTAATATTTCTGCTGTTGGAGTATGAAGAAGGACCTTAATCAGATTTTAAATAAAAGTGTTTTATAAGAGGCATATGCTGCTTTTTATTGGAACTCTGCTGCTCCAAGTGTGTTCCAAACAAACAGTTCTTTAAAAAAAAAAGGGAATCAGAAATGTGAAAGCTCAGGCTATTTATTTGTAACGGTTATTAATGAGTTAAATACTGTTTCAAACTCAATATTCCTGTTGAATTCAATAGTACTGATCTGCATGTCTGTTAGCAGTCAAGGCAAGGATATTGAAGACTGAATCAATGAAGATTGAATTATCCTCCTCCTGTTAGAGGAGGCTTCTTCAGTGCAGGTTGTGATGCACTGGGATCGGGAAATTTCCTTTCATGTTGCCTGGCCTGTAGGCAAGGGAGGAGTTTATTTACCAGTGGGCTTGATACAGCATGCTGAGTTTTTAGTTTAGAATGTGACTGCCACAAAGAATTGTGCAAAGTAAGGAAATAAAAGTACTTCAGTTGCTGTTGCATAAAATATCTATGAGTTTGCTAGGCATCCTGTGAAACACTGAGAGCAAAATTGGCATCAAGTAATGAAATTTCCTTTCATATTTCTTCTTTTTTAAAAAAATCAGTATCCTTCTAAGTTGTAATAAAAACCAGAATAAAATGACAGTTTTAATTCATTGTCACTTGTTTCCTCCCTCCCCTCATCCTCCTACCTCTACTGAAGACATTTTAAGGATTCTTTCACTACACCTGAGTTTTGACTAAGGCATGCAGCCTTAGCCAAGTTTTCTGAAGACCTATGTCTTATTTTCATTTCTAGTTATTTTCCAGAAATGTCAATTTTGGATCATAGGCTTTAAGTCTAAAAAATGCATATATGCATACCTAAAATAGTTTGTTGAGTAGAAGCAAAGGTATTTTATTTGTCAGTACAAATTATTTCTGAGGAAATTTTGTGTATATTGTTAATCTGTTTTTCATGTCAGTACATCTACTGTTTTGAGCAAATGGGTAGAAAAGCCAAAAGCTATTTTTAAAAAAACATATATAAATCTTGCATGAAACTGTGGTGTTGTATGTTCTTAATGAATAAAACCTATTGATTCAAATATTTTATATATGTCATTGTCGTTTTGTCTTTTGGTAGGTTGATGAAGTGGTGGATGAATATAGTGAAAGTAATTTCTATGAATCTGATGAAGAACAGAAAGAGAAGGACCAGAAATTGAAAACCACCTATAGCATGGACCCGGATCACAGGCTGCTGTTACGAAATACAAAGCCCCTGCTGCAAAGCCGAAATGCTGCTGTATGACAAATTCCTTTTTGATTAAAATGTTAAACTAAAAGTATCTGGTTTTAGAAAATTTAAAAGATTTAAAAGAGATAAAAGGTAAAAGATAAAAAATTTAAAATCCACCTCCTTCAAACTGGTGAAAATACCCTTTGGTAACTCTAGGAGAGGTGTGATGGATCTGTTTTGAATTTAACTTGGCTTGTAAGTGAAACACCTAGACTGATTGTGTTATGTGTTCCAAATTAATACAGACGAACAAAATACTAGAATAAAGTATGAGAGCATTTGAATCCAACTTACGTAGCATGTGATGACTCTACCATAGGTAGGTCTTAATGCTAAAACTCTCAGCAATTAGGACGGCACAAACTGATACAGTTTATTGGCACAGTTTCATGGCACTGATCTACGAAGAAAATCATAGTTGTTATTGATTCATTAATTTGTTCTTTCTTTTGAGTCTCTCATTTTGAAAGTAGACAATGATACACCACATTCCTAGAACTGTGGCCTTGGCAGGGTTCCAGGATAGGTATGGCATTGTAAATACAGTATGCTGGATTATTTCCACAAGATTTTAAAACACAGGTAACTTTTTAGAGCTGGAGAAAGCTATGCTCATTGTGAATGTTGGTCAGATCACAGAATGTTACTTCTAACCTCAGCTTGTCCTGTTAATCAGGACTAGATGTCCTATGAGAAAAGTCTTCCAGTGATAATGAATATTCATATCACTGCAAAAAGTTACTGCACCATGATTAAGTCACCTTTCTGCCTATTCTTAATAAGCTACACAGATCAGATTATAGTTCTCCATTGAAACGTATTTTGAGAGTCTAAATCATGTCTGACTCTTCTCAAAATCATTTATGATCTGCCAGCCCAGCAGACTTTGGAAACAGATTGATTAAATTTTTACGACTTTTTGCTAAAAATCACTGTTCAGTATCTGTGATATTTTTTCATTTCATGCAAAGAACTAGTATGTTTGATACATTTGCCATCCCACTGCATGAAGAGGTTCAGTTAGTTATTGCCCTCATTCCATAAATAATTTTCTTTATTAAATATGGTATTGATTCTCACATTTATGATCTTTAACTTTCTGATATTAAAGTTAACTGAGATGTTAAAGTGCATTTGCAAAAGTGTTATTGAAATTGTGCTACTTTGAATTGCTATTACAGGGATATTCATACTATTCACAGAATTTACCTGCAATTAATTTAATTAATGGCTTTCCATATGACCTCATGTTTTTTGACAGCAGTAAAAGATACTTGTTGTGTATTGCTAAAAATCTTAAAGTTTAACATCTTAAAAGTAGATGTAAAGTAAAACATCTTTAGATGTTTTTAATCGCTTTTTATTGTTGAATCATAATTTTTACTTGGATTTTACTTGGAGTCTCTGTGACTTTGTTTGGAACAGAGAATTGACCATGATGCTATTGTAGGAAAGGTTGTGATGTGATCTCACAAGCATAAAGATCATATTTTGTCTTTTATTTATGAGAAAATTTGAAAAGAAAAAGTCCAGGGTTTAAGTTGCATATGTCTCAGTTTTCTGAATTTTGTTAGCCAGGATATTGGTATACAACCCTATAGCTTTTACTCTCTGTTGAGTTTGATAACTTTAAAATTTTCCAGTAAAGGCTGCTGTTGTTTTATAAATTGAGTAATAGAAAAATGGAATGAAAGATTTTCAGTGGAAACTAGATAAAAGATGACATTGAATCTGTAGTAATAAAGGAAAAACACATTAGAAAAACTTGTAAAGAATATTTCTTCATTACTTTGTACAGCTGATGTTAGCAATACTGATTTATCAAGGATGGTATCACTATGTTTGTAATTTCAATTACCTACTGTTTTTTCTCTTTGACACTATTACTATGACCTTCTATTTATTACAGCATACAGTAAATACTGGGAGGAAGTAAAGGTACTTAATTAGTAAAAATATATTTATTCCGGTATTCTTCCTCAGTCTGCTTTGCTGATTTGCAAAGCAAATATTCACTGTGATATTCACTTCGCTTTCTGAAGAAGAGCGAGCTGATATCCTGCAGGTCTGAAGCAGATGTGGTAGATACAAATGATGATTTGAAGTTAACATGCTGCTCTGAATGTTCTTCCTTTAGGTGGTCATGGCAGTTGCACAGCTTTACTGGCATTTGGCACCAAAGTCTGAAGCTGGTATTGTTTCTAAGTCATTGGTGCGTTTACTCCGTAGTAACAGGTAGGTCAAGTCCCAAAGTACTTTACATTTTTGTGCGTGTTTGTTTAGCAAATAGTTGTAAGAATGTAACTGTTACACAATTATTTTGATTTTGAAATTGTAGTACTTGCTTTCACTCAACAAATGAGGATCACTAAAAGTAGTTCCATCATTTTTGGAATCCCATCCAGGGATCATTGGTTGTTGGGTTTCATTCCTATGATTTTTGTTCTGATAAGAATCATGGCTGCTGAGTTAGTATTTAAATAGGTCAGTATTATTGATTTTTTTTTAAATTATTGAGAATTTAATTCTCTTGAGTTCCTTACTGTCTTGCTAAGCACTAAAAAAGTCTTCTGATGTATATTGTATTTTCCTGCACTGTAACACAAATCCCAAAATGGTGAATTTAGAAGGGATCACTGGATGTTGCCTAGTACAACTTCCCTAGTCGGAGAGGGTCTCCTGGAGCACAGGAGTGTGTCCAGTCAACTTCTGAGTATCTCAGGGGAAGGAGATAACATATGTGTTAAAATTGATAATACCACCTGATAATACCACTGCTGCATCTTCAGTGTTTCCTTAGTCTGAGGACAGATTTTAAAGAACAAGTTTATATTTAATTCAGAACATTCTGTTTTGACTTCATCATCTTCAATGGTATTTTGTCTGCTTTTCTGTGAAAGGTCTTGTCAGTTGTGTTTCATAAGATTTTTAGTGCTATTTTTTCTTTTTTATGTCATAAGTTTTTGCATAGTTTGCCAATATTTGCTGCACAGAAGTGTTTTTCTTCCCTATTTAGTTTTTAGATTTTGAACTTCCTTGTATTTGTATGAAAAGCCTTGAAGGGTTTACATGAGACAATATTAATTGTTTTTAGAATAACTTTTTAACTAAAAATGGTATTTTTGGCTAGAAGTCCACTGTGAAAATAATTTACTTTTAAAATCAGTTGTGTCAAGCAGACACAAAGTTTTTTGTTTTCTTTTTTTTAAACCTCACTTTTCTTGCATCTGAAAAGATTACTCATCCTAGATATGTCAACTTTTCTAAGCCCTGCCATCAAAGAGTTGCTTCTCTGTAAAAGTTCGGCGGCTCAATATCTCTATTGTTGAGTAGTTGGTAAAGAAGTAAAATGGGACTAGGTAGAGTATTCATTCTTTTATTTCACATAAGAATGAATCACTATTATTTTTATGTTTGGCTTTATAGTACAGTTTGCTTCCCATTCTCTTTATGCAAAGATGAGTAAAGTGACTGAAGCAATTGGCAGATAATGTATAGACTTAAACTCATACTCACAGGTTGAAAGGATTATTTGCAAGTGGTTTATTGCTTGCTTATACTCAGATTTCATTAACAGAAAAGTCACTTCTTTCCTGTATCTCAACTAGTACCTTAAATGGCACTAGTCTTCTGATTTTTCCATCTTGAATGGCTTTTCTGTTCTCTGTTACCATTCTGGGTGAAACACTTTTGCTTTTAGAGCCACTTTGAAATAAGCTTTTGCAGCTTGCCCTTGAAGTTATTTGCCTGTGGCCTTTAAATTAATGTCAACTAAGCTATAATCTAGTTAGGATGAGAGTGCCCGAAAGAGCATCTCATAGCAATTTTCAGTCTTGTTTCATCATGTGTAGCTGACTATTGCCATGCACCTATGTAAGAATTGCATAAAATAGGTTTAAAAGATCTTAAGTACCTCTCTATTATCACTTTTCTTTGTAAGCAGCAGCTGTAATTACCTTAGGGCTATTAGACAGGTTTGAGTAGGAGGAGATAATGGGTATGATGATTTCTCTATTACGATGAGATTTGCAGCATGTAAGGATGTGAGCATTCATGCTTCAGAAAAATTGTTTGTAAATTATTACTTAGTTTTTAAGCAATTGGTACACTTTAAAAGCTTCAGACTAGTACCCAGATTTCTTTTTGCTCAATCATGTGGAGGCTTTTAAACTCATACATTAATGATGAGAATGCCATCTCCAAACATGTTTAATATTTTTTGTAGAATATCATGTAAATCTGTTGTCTGTCTCTTGCAAAATCTATTATGTAAAAGTGTTAGTTTTTTGTAGATGTATATGTCTGCCAGTTTATACCCTTGAGTCACGGGAGAGATGCTGGTCCTTTTTGAGAATTTAGAAAAATCATTAGGAGAAAAGAAAGTCATAGCAATTCTTGCTAACTATGCAAGGATTAACTGTTCTTGTAATTAATGCAGTTATTTCAACACTGCAGATAAAGCCTTTGTGTTTTCGTTCTCAGCTATGTCATCCTGAAATATTTATTTCAAGAAGGTGGATGAAATGTAAGGCCATTTTTGTAAGCTATTTCCATTATATTAAAATGATTAACGTATTTCTGGTTTGAATAAATAGCCAAAGCCTAAAAATGGCACCATGGCACTGGTGTTAGTGAGTATTTTTGCATGTTGAAGTTCTAAAAAGTGACTGAAAATTTAAAAAAATGAGAGCCTGGTTTCATCATGCATCTCTCTTCCTGTGAATCGAATGAAGTTAGCAGTTGACAATAAGCTTTGCATTCTATATTTGTGCCAAAACAAATGGATAACTAACTTGGTGTTCAAACAGAATTGGACTTTCTTTGTCATGTTGAATTATTCTATGTATCAGTGATTTTGTGGAATGACTCTTATTTTTCTTTTCACATTCTAGGGAGGTGCAGTATATTGTCCTGCAAAATATTGCCACTATGTCAATTCAGAGAAAGGTAATATCCTATTTAGAATATTTTAAATCACACTATATGAAACACAGGAGAGTTACTTAAATATGTTCTGAATTTCAGGGCATGTTTGAACCTTATCTGAAGAGTTTCTATGTTAGATCAACTGATCCAACTATGATCAAAACACTCAAGGTGAGCTTATTAAAGGCTATTTTTTCTGTATACTGCTGGATTAATCGGTTTGCAACAGAAAGGTAAAATGTTTTACACTGATACAACATAGATCATTCTGTGCTGGTTTTTTATCTCAATAAGAAGTATTGAGGCCTTTAGTTAAGTCCACAAGGGGCCTTCAGGCTTGTCAGACTAGCTGAAGGTTCCCATTTTTGTGTTGCAAGTGCAAGAGTGGCTGTATTTTCCACTACAGCTTTCAGGACCTTTCAGTGATAGAGAAGAGAGCATTATAATTTTTTTTTTCAATTATAACATTCTAACATGGGGAGTTTGACTATTTCATGGGAGGAAAGAGTCTTTAATACTGTTATCTTAAAAAGAGTTTAAATCTGTTCCCCAGTAGAAAATGGGGCAGTGTTTGAGTCCCAAATTTTCTTTGAGGTTAGCATTTGACAGGAGAAGTACTTTAGGCTTTCCTCAAGGCCACACATCTCAATGCATGTTTTCAGCTGTTGTCTTGTTGTTTTCTCTGTACTTATTCTTTAACAAATGTGAAATCCTTGACAAAACAATGGATAAAAAAGTGTCTACTATTATGTGCCTTTTCTCTTGTTTTGCTGTAGATTGACAGAGGCACTTCTGTTTATGAGTGGAAGGTAGTTTTCTGAAAGAAACATTTTTTCCTTATCTTGGTTTTACATGCATGTTGCATTTACGTTATAAGTGCAAGAGTGGTGTAGTCCAAGATGGCTATGCCAAAACTATCATGTTTATATACAAACTAAATATATTTTTGTATTTTATACCAACAGTAAGACTTAAGTAAATTTGAGGCAGTTGGAAGCAAAAAGATATTGTGGAGACATTTTAGGAATATTGTGAGGAATGCCCTACTGTTATCCAAAAATAGTCAGTCCAAAAGTAATAGAAAGTTGATATATTTAAATTCCTATATTAATTGATAATATATTGGAGAAGAGGTGGAGAAGTAGAAATTGTGGTTTTTTCCTTTCATTTTCTCATTTGTTTCATGATGGCTGAAAAATTTAGAAGGCCCTAAACTTTTATATATGAAAACATAATACATATAAAATATTACTAATTTATATATAAAATATATATAAACCACAAGAAAACTTGTGGTTTTCTCCCTTTTCTACCTCTGTAGTTCAAGCCTACCTGTTTCAAAGTAGAATTATTAGACCCATAGCAGTAACAAATTTGAATTTATTTCCTATGCTGTTTGGATTTCTGTTTTGGTTTTTGGTTGGGTTTTTTGTTTGTTTGTTTTTGGTTTTGTTTTGTTATTTTTTTGGTTTGGTTTTTTTGGTTGTTTTGTTGTTGTTGTTAGTTTGGTTTGATTTGGTTTTGGGGTTTTTTTTGTTGTTTTGGGGTTTTTTTGTTGATTTTTTTTCCCAACAGTGTATTTACTTGCCATCATCTCAGAGTCTATAATTTTCTGAACAATTTTCCCAATTACGAGCAGACTTCATTGCAGACATGTTGAATTTTTTTGCTGTTTTAATAATCAGTCTTCTACTATTTGGAACTCTTACACAGCTTTTCTTAATCAGCCTTTGTCTTCATTTCCCTGAAAACTGTAGCATCAGTTGAAAACTTTGTCGCCTGTCTTCTCCTTTCATAGTTCATGTGTGAAAAAGGCCAGTGAAGCTATTTGTGATATTCCATTGATAGCCACCCTGTACTATAAAATAATCTCCTTTTCTCTTGCCTGTTTCTCTTTTTCATTTATCCTCTTGCTTTCCATGTTATTCCAGATACATATCTTTAAGAGCATTTATTGATATGTCTTAGGAAATTGTTTTGAAGTACAGGTGGACTGCATTGTTTGAGTATTCTTTTCTGGATGCCTCCAAGTCAAAAAATACCAACATGTTTCTGAGGCATGGCTTTCTTTTGGAGAGACAGGATTGTGTTTTCAGTTTACATCATTCAAAGCTAAAACAGCCTGGAAGCATAGAATCTTAACAATATATGCCAAGTGTTGTATATCATCCTTTTGTTCATCAGGAACAAAGAAGAGGGCTTCCGGGGTCTGATGTTGTTGACGTTGAATAAGATCTGAGGAATCTTAGATGCAAATGTTTCTTTCTTGAGTTTAAAGATCTTTTATTACAGATCATCTGAATATAATGGGCAGTTTATTCCTCCCGTGATACAGTTGTGACTTCCATTATTTCTTCTTCCACTGTCATGTGGTTCTTATATGCTGAGGCCTGTTGTGTAACATTGGAAAGCTGACAGAAGTATTTCAAGCCCTTTTGATATGCAATGAAATACTGAAGCTTGGGCTTATAAAAATGCGTCACTGAGCCCTGGAGTCCTGTTTTGTAAACTTTGCAAGTACTTTCAAGGAAAATACTCCTGCTGAGTGCAATGGTGATACCAGTTTGTACTGATCTCTGGTATACTCTGTTGAATTCTAAGTGGTGTTTTTAAAATATATTTTATATACAATAAAAGCATAGTGTACATATGTTACTGTTTATAGTATTTTATTTTAACTTTTGACAACATGTCTGTGGGTTTTTTTCTTGTAGCTTGAAATCTTGACAAATTTAGCAAATGAAGCCAACATATCAACTCTGCTTCGAGAATTTCAGGTTTGTGCAAGAGTGTATTCTTTTTATATTTATGATCTCTTTTTCCATTGTTGGATGTTTCTCTTGGGCTTAAATTTTTCAAGCTTAAGTATTTTCAAGGATAAAATGTTCCAAAAATGGAAGTTAAACCATCTCATACCATAATGAATAAGGGAGCTATTTGTATATGGAAAGGAATTCAAATATTTTGTTTCTCACTCTCCTTCCAGCTACAAAAAAAAAAAAAAAAAGAAAAAAAAGTGATGAGAAAATCTGAATCATTTCATATTCTTAAACACAAATTCAAGCAACTTGACTGACACTGTAAATCACTCTATGATAGGGTCTTAATTTTAGCTGTATTTGGCCATTAGCATTTGTTGCCAAACCTCATTTCCATAAGTCATTTGATGAAATAATATTTATTGTCTCCAATATCTTTATGTATCAGCAAGATCTTCTGCCTATATTGTGAAACAATGTCTGTCCTTCTTTCTTTCATCTTTGCTTGTGACATCTATTTTCATTGCTTCAGTTCTCTGGCTGGATTTGTGTGAAAAGTACTGGTTCTCAGGCAGGTAGGTAGTTCATAGTTTCACAGATGCTCC
>VWYO01013226.1:0-15211 GCA_013400275.1 Rhadina sibilatrix | reverse complement strand
TTTTTTTTTTTTTTTTTCCCTTCTACACAAGAGGGGGAAAATAGGGCTTTTTGCTGCTTTTACAGACAGGAGGTAAAAATAGAGCAGTAAAATTCTGATTGGAACCTGATGGCAAAAGCTGAGGGGGGGGAGAAAGCAGAAGAATCAAAGATATAAAAATAAAAACCCCACATCCCATACTTTAAGGGGGGAAAAAAAAAAAAAAACAACCCACCCCTATTTAAGTGCTAATTAACATACTTTAAAAAAATACCCAGACTGCAGCAGAGCTGTCAGAAAAAGCTCTAAACTTCTGCTCTTGCCAGTTCCAGGAGGATTGAAGTGTCTTTTCAGCCCTGCAGCTCTGGAGGAACAGGAGATTGCCATGGCAACCCTGGCTGTTCGTGACATGGGTGCCACGGTGGCAGAGCACACGCCATCCCAGACTGCCAGGGATGGGCAAACAGCTCCCAGCACTGGGACAGGGGCTTTTCATGGATTAGGGAATTATTAGGAATTAGTGAGCAGCTCTCTGGGCTTGGCCAGGAAAAGCTGTGTGCAATTAAAGGGATTGACGTGCAGGGAAGGCTTCGAGAGGGACATGGTGATTTCAGCCCAGGAGAGGCTTTGGTTTAATTCAGGAGGGAGTGAAATCCACTCAGCCTGAGCACTGCCTGTCCTGGGCTTGCTGAGGACACTTTGGGAAGGTTCTCCATCAAGCTCTGGTGGGAAGGATTTGGGTTCCTGCATCCCTTGGCTCCCAGCACTGGCTTTAGCCGTGCTCCTGATTCCCTGCTCCTGGAAAAGCCAGCAGAAGGAACAGCAGCCTCCCCAGTGCTGAAATAATTTGGAGGCCGTGGGGAAGTGAATTGCAGCAAGAAGCTGCTGAAGGAACACTGCTCACCTGTCAGGGCCAGAGCCATTCCTTCGGGGCAGCCAGGAGGAAACCACAGCTGGGGAGTGTCCAGGCAGGATGGGTGCAGGGGCTTTGTCCTGTGCACAGCCAGGAGCTCAACTTGAGGTCCTCGTGGGTCCCTTCCAACTCAGGATGTTCCATGCTGGTGGTGCTGGTGGTCCTGGAGAGCCAGATCCTGCTCACAGCCAGCAGCACCTGGGAGGTGTGTCACCTCTGGTGCCACCCACGGGAGCCCGGCCCTTCCACCAGTGCTCCACTGAGGAGGAATTTCTGACCAGAAGCAATGGTCAGAATTGAGAGATTTAAATGAGGAAGGCTCGGCTTTGTTAGGACTGTGGTCCTCCTGCTGTGGGAGGTGAGAGGGAATTAAAGAGAGCTCACAAAATAATTCTCCTTCCTGCTTGGTGGGCACCCCCACGCCCCTGGTCACTGTCAGCGCCTGGGGCACTGATCACAGAGCCCAGGTCCAGGGTGAGCAGGGGGGTGGGAGGGAGGAGGACCCCCAGCTCCTGTCCCTGCTCCCTGGTGAGCCACCTGGGTGTAATCCAGTTCGTTTGAGAGATTCCATCCCGGTTATCCAGAGGTTTCACCTGCAGGACACGTGCACTGGGAGGGCTGGGTGTTGGCTGCTTTAACCCCAGCAGCTTGGATAGTGTTCTTTTTGGGCTGGGCCGGGTAAAGAGGGCTTTTAAATCCAGAGCTGGGGTAGCGAGGAAGGCAGGCAAGCCAAGGCAGAAAACATTCCCAAGGCTGCCACTCTAGAGGGCTGAAATCTGCTTGGATGAGCCGGGTGCCCACTGGTCCTTGCTTCCACTGAGGCACAGGAGTGTTTTGTCCCCCAAACCCCACTCTGCATCCCCCTGCCCGTTGCAGAAGAATGAAACATCTCCTGGGAAGGGCTCCATTCTCAGCGAGGGCCCTGGGGCAAGGAGGGGGAGCTCTCAGCTTCTCCCATGGAAAACTGGTCCCCTGCAGGTGCTGGGAGCTGCCAGGGCTGTCAGCACCCCGAGGTGACAGGAGCACAGCCTCCGTCAGCCCTGGATCACTGAGGGGAGAAGCAGTGGGAGGAATTGCATTAAAATCTCTAAGAATGAAGTCCCTTATTTCCCCCACCCCTGTAATCCATGATTTAGTCCCTGCTTTATGGATGAGCGTTTGAAAGGAGAAAAACCAACTCTTCTAAAATGAGAATCTGATGAAGTGTCTTTTTTTCTTGGCTCTGAATCACGCTTCCATTCCACTGATGAAGATGTACAGAACTTGCTGGGTTTCAATCTATTATTTTACCCTCCTGTGCTCTGACAGTGCAATTACATTTCCCTGGCATCACTTAAAACCTGTTCCTTTCACAGGAATTTAACGCAGAAAAAGAAAAGTGTCACATTTCCATCTCTTTCTGTTGTTGGCTGTTTGTAAGGATGGGGTCTGTTATTTCCCCACTTCAAGAAGGACATTTTAGGGAGCTCTAGGAAGTGCAGAAGCTTCACCAAGGGCAAGGTGGGCAGAAAAATCTAACACCATTTTAATTGGAAGTGTGCTCCACTTACGCCTTTCCAGTGGCAAAAGTCTGGAAAACTGCTGTAATTTGGCATCTTCACTTTGAAATAATTGCAGCCCCAGAAGAAGGAGAAAGGAGAAAAAAAGAAATCCCCTGGATCCAGAGCTCAGCACTTGACAATTTGATGATGAAAGTACCACAAGGTTTTTGTTGGGGTTTTTTTTTTTTTTTTCATTTTCTGTCAAGACAGACCAAAATTCTCTGTAGCCTTGAAAACCATTGCTAAATGAAATGGCCGTTTCCCACCCAATTATTTTTTTTTTCCCCAGCATCCCAAACCAGCAGCTGGATTTGCCCTGCTGCAGGTGAGATCCATGTTCCAGCTTTCCTTTCCCAGCTGCTCCTGAGGCTCCATCAGGCACCTTGGGAACCTCTGTGGTGGCTCCAGGAGCCCCTGTCTGGTGCCACCAGCGCTTGGGCACCTCCTGCCCCATCCTGGGGGCAGCTCCAGAGGGTGCAGGCGATGCTGTTGACATCGACCCCAAATTCCTGCCTCCCTTCCCACAGAAAGCAGCAGCCTGAGGATGGGGTCCCATTCCTGAGCATCCCTTCCAGAGCAGCCAAAGCCCTCCCAGCTCTTGTTCCATCACATTCACCCGGGCTGGGGGAGGAAGGGAGAGCAGGGTCAATGAGAAATAACTCATTAGAGTTAATTGGCTGCAAGTGGAGTAAGCCCAGGACCCAGCCTGTTGCCATTTAATCCATAGGAATCAATGATCTGAGGAATCAATGCCTCCTGATTCATCTCCAGGAGGTTCTCCACTAATCCCTGTGTCTCCCTTTTGTCACCACCTCATGTTTTCCAGCCATTTACTGTTCGTTTGTGAACCCACTGAGTTGTTTTTTTTTGTTTTTTTGTTTTTTTTTTTTGTTGTATTTGTTTTTTTTTGGCTCGTTAACGAAAGACATGGCTTTGTAATTAAAGACAAAAAAAAAAAAATTCACGAACTCAGCAGCATAATAGTAAAAGAAAAATAAAAATCAAACAAAACAAAAAAAAAAAACCTTTGTACAAAATGCTGTAAATATTGATATAAATTAACTGGGCATGCAACTGAAATAAATCCTATGTTATTGCAAGTTATCTGAGTGTATAAAGGAGTTGTATAAAGGAAAACTGAATGCCATATGTATCAGCTGTTCCCTCTAACCAAACTCTACTGTAAATATATAATCTGTATAAAAATATTTTAATTTTACCATTATTTATGCAATAGAAATAAAGGTCTTTTTTTTTCTTTTGATGAAGCTTTTTTTCCCCCTCTTTTGAAGCACTGATATTTATTCATGCCCGAGTACAAGAGCAAAAGCAAGATTTGCATAAAATATTAGGACAGAGACCCTTTATTCCTTCTGAGAGATACATGAACATTTGGGGGAGGTTATTTTGCTTTGAAAACAGATTTACATATTTAAAAGCCTGTTACTACAGAAGGAGCTCCTGGCTGGAGATCTGGGATCAGCAATTCCAGATGCACGGGAAGGCAGAGGGAGGGATTGAACTTCTCCTCTGGGAGGCAAAGCCACCACTGGTCAGACCTCAGGGAGAAAGGTCAGCACTTGCTTAAAAAAACCCTTTTTTTATTTTTTTTGTCCCTCCCAGAGAGCCAGAGGCTGCTCCCTGAGCTCGGGTGGGCTGGGGGCAGTGTCACTGCTGGGAGGAGGATGTTGAGCACAGCTTTAATCCTGACTCTGGTACTGCCCAGGCCCGAGAGCTGCTCCGTGAGGATTAACTGCACTCAGGCGTCCTGGAGAGCCCTTGGCCCCTCAGCAAACCCAGATCTCCTCCCTTCCCCGGAGCCCTTCCTCCACAGGAGCCAGCCCAGCGTGTCCTGCTGCAGGAGGTGACAGTGAGGTTCATCACTGGCACTGCAATTCCTGGCGCTGCTGCCTAAATTCAGTTTGAAAAGGGAATAGTTGGTGCTGGCCAGTCAGCTTCCCCCCGGTGGGGCCCAGCCACAGCAGCAGGACAAGGCTGGATGAGGCTTGGAGCAACCTGGGATAGGGAAAGGTGTCCCTGCCCATGGAATGAGAGGGGCTTGAAGGTCCTTCCCAGCCCAGACCCCTCTGGGATCCTGTGACAGGCTGGCTTTGGGCAATTCCATGCCACCCCTGCAGTCCAGGCAGGGCCTGCCAGCTGTGCAGGAAATCCGTGGTTACCAGAGCTGTGGAGCATGAAAAAAGGCACTGCACACTCTCATTGACCTCTCTTGTCACTGGGGAGAGTTCCAGTGAATGGCTCAGGAACGAGCCTGGGTTGTGACAGGAATGAATCAAATCTACTCCAGGAACTCCTGTATATTCACCACAGGAAGAAGGAGCCACTGAAGGAATTCCTGGCTGAGAGGAGAACCCTGCAGCCCACACTCAAAGCTGTTCTGGTGCAGGTCAGGGTGTTCAGTGCCCTCAGTGAACAGCCAGGCTTGGACCCTGAGTTTCAGCCACCAGAGCTGGCCAGAAATTGAAATTTCTGAGGAATCAATGCCTCCTGATTCATCTCCAGGAGGTTCTCCACTAATCCCTGTGTTCTCCCACAGATCCTCTGCCCACCAACCCTCAGAGAGGTGGGCACAGCTCAGTGTGACACCACCAGGAAATCACCCCTGACTGCAGGGCAACAGCAGCACTGGAAAAGAAACAGCAACTGGCCTGAGAGCAAACTGCTTCATCCCTCCAGAGCCATCCCACAAATGCAGCCATTCTCCCAGCTCCACCACAGCCTGTTTGTCTCTCTTGTCATTTTAACACTCTCCATTAATGGAGACTTCAATGGTTAATTTAATACCCTCCATTAATGGTGACTTGAATGGTTAATTTAATATTTTCTATTAATGGAGACTTGAATGGTTAATTTAGCACTTTCCATTAATGGAGACTTGAATGGTTAATTTAATATTTTCTATTAATGGAGACTTGAATGGTTAATTTAACATGGAGAAATGCAGGTGAAGACCCCAACCCACGGCCCCACCCTTCAGCTGTGCCCCATCAGGGTTCTGGGGGCTGCTGCTGCTGTGGGACCAGGCAGCAGCCACGGTGCAGGTCTAACCCAGCTCCCAGGGAGTCGGTGGAAACATTCCCAGACTTTGTGGGATTTGGATTAGGTCATCACACAGATGAGCACTTCACACCCTGGCTCCTTGCTTTGTTTAAATGGAGCCTGGCCAAGGCCTGGAATCTAATTACTGAAATACAAGTCCTGGAGAAAAGAAATAAACCTTTTCTGACCCTGAGTGAAATTCAGGCACGGCCCCTCTGGCCATGGCTGGGCTCCCCAAGCTCAAACTGCTGCAGTGTCCTGGTTTGACCCCACACCTTCCCCAGGCAGGTCTGGGCTGACCCAGAGACCCCCCCAGCCCTGGGCTGATCCCAGAGTGGGCAGCAGGAGAGGGGTTGGGGTTCTGCCCCCGTGCTCAGGTGAGACCCCACCTGCAGAGCTGCCCCAGCCCTGGGCCCAGCACAGGCAGCACCTGGAGCTGCTGGGGGAGCCCAGAGGAGGCTCCAGGGTGAGCAGAGGGATGGAGCAGCTCTGCTGGGAGGGAAGGCTGGCAGAGCTGGGAATGTTCACCTGGAGAGGAGAAGCTTTGGGCTGAGCTCAGGGTGGCCTTGCAGGGCCTGAAGGAGCCACAGGAAAGATGGAGAGAGACTTTGAATAGGGGATCAAGGGACAGGACACAGGGAATAGGATCAGACTGACAGAGAATGGGTTGAGGTTGGATCTTGGGCAGGAATTGTTCCCTGGCAGGGTGGGCAGGGCTGGCACAGGGTGCCCAGAGCAGCTGTGGCTGCCCCTGGATCCCTGGCAGTGCCCAAGGCCAGGCTGGACACTGGGGCTGGGAGCAGCCTGGGGCAGTGGGAGGTGTCCCTGCCATGGCTGAGGTGGAATGGGATGAGCTTTAAGGTCCCTTCCTACCCAAACCCTCCCGGGATTCTGTGACCCTGCAGGCTCCTTGTTGCTATGATCTCACCCACTCCATTCTGGCTCTTTCCTCATTAACATCTCTAGGAAGTATTTGCTGATGCAAATCCAGAGGCAGTAATTTATTTGGGCCGAGCCAGTTAATCCTGGCAAGGCTCTTCCTTGTAAGTATAGACCAATATCATCTTGTTTTAATTGCTTCTTTCAGTGTTCCTCAACAAATCAAAAACATTTTAATTAAAAAATTCACCAAGAATATCTTCCGGATCTTTTTCCCATTTGTTCTTCTTCCTACCAAAATTATCAGGACAATTGTGAAGTTCTAAAGAAAGTAATTACAGCAGATGTTGATCTCTGCTGCAGCACCAGGCTTACTGAATGCTGCACACCAGTCCCCTGACTTTCTACTTTTTTGCAGCTTTGTGAAGCAGAAATTTCCATCCTTGGTCTTCGCTCAGAAACGAGGCTGGCTGTGTAGGAGCTGGGATGATTTCATTCCAGCTTTCAGCCAGATGCTAAGGCTGAGGGAAATTTGGAGGGGCTAAGGGGGAAGAAAAGAGGAGATACAATTGAGGAACTGCCAGGGTTACAGGGATTTGGGCATAGAGCAGTAAGGGATGGCTGAAAGATGTTTTATTTTACTCTGATACCATTCCTAGGCAGAAAGGCCCTGCTCCACCATCACCTCCCCAAAAGGGAAGGTGATAAATCCGCTGGAAGTGGCAGTATCAGGCTGAGGATGCCAAGTGCCATGCCTGGCACACTGCAATAAATCTCTTTTAACCCTAATTACTGCCTAAATCTCCCCTTGCCCATAATGACCTGCTTTGGAATAAGCTGTCAGAAATAAACTGCCCACGCAGTGACAGACAGCTGAGATGATCACAGGAGTGTCACTGCAGACAGGAATTAAATGCAAGTGTCAGCACATGGCCCACAGCCCGTAGCAGGATGCTGATGGTTTAGGAAAGCCAATTCTCAGCATCCTCAGACTGCTCAGGGCCTCAGAAGGAGCAGTTTTTTATTGAAGGAGCAGTGTCCCCCACCCACGGGGCAAGAAAAATATCATCCCCTTGTTGGAGGCAAAGTGCCTCTAGGTCTGAGCTAAAACCATGAACACAGGCAAAAAAAAACCCCCAAAACTCTGGGGGTTTTCTGGGAGATAAAGTGCAAAAGCACCAGCTCTTCTTTCTCTGTGTCATGAGTTTCACAAACAATTCAGGTCTCTGCCTCCAGCCCATCAGTTCTCAGCCTCTGTCGTGCTGAAGTCATCAAGCCAGGGGGGTTTCTCTGCCCTGGACAAACCCCAGCAAACCCCAGCAGCTGCAGCAATGGGCCCCACATGGTTGAGACATCAAAGGTTATAGAATCCCAGAGTGGTCTGCATTGGAAAGGANTCCAGGGGCAGCCACAGCTGCTCTGGGCACCCTGTGCCAGCCCTGCCCACCCTGCCAGGGAACAATTCCTGCCCAATCTCCCAGCCAGCCCTGCCCTGGGCAGTGGGAAGCCATTCCCTGTGTCCTGCCATCACAGCTGGGACAGCAGCAGCTGGTCTCTGCAGCGCTGAGTTTCACACACACAAACTGTGGGGCAATAGCACAAAAACTGCAAATAACCAGCACTGAGGGTGCTGCAAACACCCAGAGGTGCTGCAGACACCCAGCACTGAGGGACTGCAAACACCCAGAGGTGCTGCAGACACCCAGCACTGAGGGACTGCAAACACCCAGAGGTGCTACAGACACCCAGGGGTGTTGCAAACACCCAGCACTGAGGGTGCTGCAGACACCCAGCACTGAGGGTGCTGCAAACACCCAGGGGTGCTGCAAACACCCAGCACTGAGGGTGCTGCAAACACCCAGGGGTGCTGCAAACACCCAGCACTGAGGGTGCTGCAAACACCCAGGGGTGCTACAGACACCCAGGGGTGCTGCAGACACCCAGCACTGGGGTCTCTCTGCAGTTGGTGTCATCCCCCTACAGTGAGGGGTGACGTGGACAAGGCTTCAGCGATGTCTCCCCTGCTGGCACTGCTCCAGGGGCAGAGCAGAGATCCCAGAGGCACCTCAGCCCCAAGGAGACCACGATGCCACCGAGCCACCTCCGGATCCAGCGAGTTCCAGCTCCCAGAGTGTTTCACAGCAAAGCACCTTGAAGGGAAAGATGTCACCTGGAGGGGCTGAGGGCCCCCAGCCTGGTACGAGCAGCGCTGGTGTAGGAAGGGTAATCACTGCATGTGAGGCAGGAAAAAACTCAAGTGATTGCTGTTTGCAGAGGCTGATTAAATAGAAATTAGACTCATCTGCATGTTCAGTGAGAAGTGTGAATGGAATAGCAAAGGCATCCTTCCCACTGGCCTTCAGGGAGCTAGTCCCTGGCCTGGCATGTCCCACACGTGGAGCTGTGGAGCTTCCAGGCTGGCACCAGCAGCCCGGGCATCTGCAGATTGTGGAAATTAAACTTTCAGACAGAGAATGAACAAGGAATTCATCCGCCTCAGGCTGCTCATGGGGAGGGCACAGCTCCCTGTCTGCCACATTCCAGTTCCTGCTGGTCGTCTTCACTGCACTCAGCTTCCCCAAGTGCTTCTCCAGCTTGGGATGGGATGGAACAGGACAGGACAGGAGAGGACAGTTCTGTTTATTTCAGCTGAAAGGACCTGCAATGATCATCATGAGTCCACCTCTGACCACTGAAGGGCTGACCAAAAGTTAAAGCAGGTTTTCAAGGGCAATTTCCAAACTCTTCCTAAGCATTGACCAGCTTGGGGCATCGAGGTCTCTGAGAAGCTCAGGTGATCAGCCTGTCCCAGTGTCTGCCTCCTGGCACTGAAATGCTTCCTCAGGTTCCTGCCAATGCCCTGAGGCCTCCAAAACCCTTGCCATGAAGTTATCAGACAGACCATGAGTGAGAATTCTTCAAACATCCCAGCTCTCATTTAGAAGAGATTTCTTCATCTTCTCCCTCCCTGTACGAGTGGACAGAGCCTCACTTCTAAATCTGAGTTATCATCCAGAGCCCCCTGGGCTGGCACCATGTCCCTGTCACTGTCTGTGCCTGGGGAGCAGCAGGGACCTCCTCGGTGCAGGAGGGATGGGACCAGCTCAGAGCAGCCTGCACGTGGGAGGTGTCTGGAAAACCTGTGGCTTTCTCCTGCCTCCCTCAGGATGGGTCTGGTGACCTTGGGCTGAAACCAAGTCCTGCTCTGGGGAGGGACAACTGGTTTCCAGAATTCAGTTTTCTCCCAGTCTCGTCCCTGTCATTCCTTCCCTTCNTGGTTTCCAGAATTCAGTTTTCTCAGTTTTATCCCAGTCTCGTCCCTGTCGTTCCTTCCCTTCTGCCCCCTGGACTGATGCTTGGTTTTCCTCCTTAGAGGGGACAATAATTCATTCCAGGAAGGGCAGTGGCAGCCCCCAAGGTGCTTCATTCTCAGGATGCCAGGATACAGCGTTGTCACAGAGCCCAGGCTGGAGCATTTTTTCCTCACCATTTCTAAGGGAGCCTTTTTGAGCACCAGCAGGAGCCTGGGAGTGCTGAGAACAGACGGGTGCAGGAAGATGCGTGAAGAACCCAGTGACCAAAGCCCTGGGATCTGAGGGAGAGGGGATGTTGTTTCCTACCACATTGTGTGAGCTCCCACTGAGCTGGTGCCAATTTTAGTGTCTTCTCTCACTTTGAACCGGAGAGAACCTAAAAGCCTGAAAAATACTGAAAATGGGGGTTGCTTCTTCTGGTGAGAGAAATCTCCAAGTACCAGGAGCAGGCTCCAGCTTAGGACCTGTCAAGGCAGACCTGCCAAAATTAAATCTGTTTGAAAGTGCATCACCCGTACTTTAATCCCAAAGACCCACAACATTCTGCTTGGAATATTTATTATTTCTTATACCCCATTTCCCAGAGGATTTTGTAAATCAATTAACTCCTGTCCCTATTCACATGGAGAGCGATCACAGCATTCATTCCCTCTTGGAGAAATTAACCTTCCAAGCATTTTAAAATTATTGTCCCCTGTAAGGAGGAAAACCAAGCATCAGTCCAGAGGGCAAAAGGACTGACAGGGACAGGGGACAAGACTGGGCTAAAACTAAAAAAACATTGAGGGCATGGATTTGCTTGTGCTGGTCTCAGGCTCAGAGGAAGATGTGATACATCAGGGGTGCTGCAAAGTATTGGCATTTCTTGGGTTCAGTGCTGCCATGATAAACTGCTTGAAAATAAACCATTCAGGATCTGTCAGGCAGGAAGCTGGAGTTCAGTTCATAATTGCAATGATTGCAGCGTTTTCAAACGAATCAGAGTCAACCTCCATGAATAAAGGCTCCTTTATGGAGAAGCTGGAGAAGATAAAACCATTTCAGGTGATCAAGGACTGGGAAGGAACCTCCAGTGAAACATCATCTCCTTTGACAGCCTTGCTGTACTCCAGCACCTCTGACAAGAGCAGCAGCAAAGGCAAAAGGAAAACTGGGGCACCTCCCCCTGTCAGAACCAAGGCCCCAAAAAGCCCCTGAGGGATCAGCACTTGGGGATTCTCTCCTAAGGGCTCCTGCTTGCCCTCCAGGTGACTTCTCTGGAGAGTTCTGGTGCCCAGCAGGAGCTGCCCTGTGGGATGGCACTGGGAGGATGTGATGCCTGCTGAGCCCCAGGGGTCACTGTCCAGTCCCACGGAGTGGCAGGGGCTGTGCTGCTGTGGCAGGGCAGAGCTGGGCCATCCAAAGGGAGAGCAGCTGAGAGGCCCAGGAGCACACGGCCTCTGCTCCTGTGTCCTCCCAGACCAAGGGCTCAGGCTCGGGGAAGGGGCAGGGGAGCTCAGCAGGTGAATGTCTGGCTGTGCAGGCAGTGCTGGGGGCTTGGGCTTCCAGCAGCAGGGACGAGCAGCTGGATCTGCTGGGAGCTGCTGGCGTCCACCCGGCCTCACACCACGGGCAAAAGCAGGGCGTGTGTGGGACACAGGAGGGACAGGGACATCCCTGCCCAGCAGCCTCTGACAGGAGCTCCAGTGGCCCCTCTCAGTGCCCCCCTGGCACAGCAGCTGCTGAGCACCAGGAGGGCTGCAGACTGTGTGTCACAATACGACACAAATTAACGAAAGAACGACACCCACACCCTGAGATGCCCAAGGCAAAAAAAGGGGCAGTTCATTTACAGACCTCACCATTTATAGAATTCCAACAGTGACCATGGGTTGGAGGAAGAAAATTGTCCTCTCCAACCACACTGATCAACCCAACAGTCCATCAGTTCTCTCCTCCTCCAGAAAGGAATGCACAACAATCATTGTTTGCATGAAAAGTGCCTGAGAAACTCCATCTCAAAAGTAAAACATCAGAAGGCTTCAGAAGAACTTTAGAAAAACAGCAGGACAGGCATGGCTTTCCCTCTGCTTCCCTCTGCATCCCCAGGCCACGCCAGGCATTCCAGAGGGGCTGGGGAAGCTCTGGCTGGGCAGCACCGAGCAAGAGGCACCTCAGGTGTGTGTCCGTGTGTCCACACAGGAGACTCTGAGTGTTCTCCAGGGAATCAGCCAGGATCCTGCTCATCCCAGCCCCTGTGCAGGGCCCTGTCACCACACCCCTGGACACCCTGGGCACTCAGGGACATTGCCCTGCTCTCACTGGGAGTTTGGCACTGCACCCCTGGACACCCTGGGCACTCAGGGACATTGCCCTGCTGCCATTGGGAGTTTGGCACTGCACCCCTGGACACCCTGGGCATTCAGGGACATTGCCCTGCTGCCATTGGGAGTTTGGCACTGCACCCCTGGACACCCTGGGCACTCAGGTGATATCAGTTCTTGAGTTGTGAGGTAGTAATAAGACTTAACTGCTGTGTTCCTCCCTCGGATCCAGGATCCAGTGGGGTGTGCTGGTGCCTTGTGTCTCTCAAATCCTCCAGGAATTCAGATGGAGACTCAGGGGGTCCCTGTTGGATTGCATATCAGGCTGATCAGTTTATGGTTTATAGCTTTGGGAATGGCTCTGTCCACCCCTTTTGCTATCCATTCCTGAGAGCTTTCCAGCTTTTCTCCTTCTACTGTTGTATTTGGGTTCCACTTCGATTTTTGGAGTGGGAAATAGTCCTTCACATCTAACTGCTGAGTTTTGTAATGCTCTTCCACCAAATCCCCAGCTGTTTTGTTTTTTTTTTTTTTTAAATCAATTGTTTTTCCATTTCGGTCAGCACATCTAATAATAGTTGCAGAGTAGTTGCATGAAAGTTGCATAAAAGTTGCACCTGTGGAGCTCCTGGTCCATGCCCTGGGGGACACGTGCTTTCCCCTGCATGTCCTGAGGACCATTGTGATGCACCTGCTGAGCACCCTGAGCACCCTGAGCACCCTGCCCCTGTCCCACTGGCACAGGAGGCATTTCCTGCAGCACCTGGAGGGCATCATGGACAGCACCTGGACAGGACACACCTTGACCACTTCATCCTGGGCAAGGTTCCTGCTGAGATCAGCCTGCCCTGGGACATCCAAACCCCTGAGCCTCCCAGCCTGCTCCAGCACCTGGCTGAGGATCCAGCTGCTCACAGCAGGGGTGCAGATCCAGCTGCTCACAGCAGGGCTGAGGATCCAGCTGCTCACAGCAGGGCTGAGGATCCAGCTGCTCACACCAGGGCTGGGGATCCAGCTGCTCACAGCAGGGCTGCAGATCCAGCTGCTCACAGCAGGGCTGCGGATCCAGCTGCTCACAGCAGGGCTGCGGATCCAGCTGCTCACAGCAGGGCTGGGGATCCAGCTGCTCACAGCAGGGCTGGGGATCCAGCTGCTCACAGCAGGGCTGCAGATCCAGCTGCTCACAGCAGGGCTGCAGATCCAGCTGCTCACAGCAGGGCTGCGGATCCAGCTGCTCACAGCAGGGCTGGGGATCCAGCTGCTCACAGCAGGGCTGAGGATCCAGCTGCTCACAGCAGGGCTGGGGATCCAGCTGCTCACAGCAGGGATGCAGATCCAGCTGCTCACAGCAGGGCTGAGGATCCAGCTGCTCACAGCAGGGCTGAGGATCCAGCTGCTCACACCAGGGCTGGGGATCCAGCTGCTCACAGCAGGGCTGCAGATCCAGCTGCTCACAGAGCTCTGAAGGGCCCCAGCAGGCCCTGCAGCTCCTGCAGCCAGTGCTGAGTGCTGAGGCAGGAACCCCACACCAAGGGGCAGCAGAAATCCCTTCGCCGTGTTTGTGGTTGCTGCAGCTCCACCACCACCACCCTTCCAAAGCAGAACTAACATTTAATTCTTTTTAATCTTAGCCTAGGAGACACTGGCACCCTGATGCCCTCAGAGACGCCCTTCACACCCCTGGCAGAGGGAGCTCAGTGCTGCTCATACCCCTGCCCCTTCGGCTGGGTTTGACCAGGAGGATTTGTGATGGAATTGCTGGAGCAGGCCCCTGGCTGAGCTGAGCTTCCAGCAGCAGGTAGAGCGACGTAGCCACAGTTTCGTGCCTGCAAATGTTTTGATTCTCGGAAAATTCTTTTCCCAGGGAAACTGGTGGTAAACGAGAGCGTGTTGTTATAAACTACTCTGTTTTTCACATTCCATTCTCAAGGAGGGACTTTGTTTGATGGTCCTTTGGTGTGACCAATGGGTCCAAAGGTCCCACCTCTTAGGTGGGCGCATTGTAGAAAGCTATAAAAATGGGTTTTGAGAATAAACCAGCACTCCTGTGGAGCCATCAGCCTTCTGATCACGACTTCCTTTCGTGTCCAACAGCGACAGAGCTAAACCCCAGTGTTAACAAAAATCAGTGAAGCACCCTCAGCAGGCAAACAGCTCCTGCACAGCTCACAGCCTCCTCACGCTGATAGAAGATGACAATCACCAGATGGGGCAACATCAGCTGAGGGCAGCTCCAAAAGGCTGCCAGGTCAACACATCCCTTTCCAGTGTTCCCACTAACTTATTTATACAGCCACAGACAGCTTTTGATGCTTTTGGGACACCTTATCTCACCGGCTGCACAAGCCCTCTTCGGCCTGCATCGTGTCTGAGTGTGAAACAATGCATTATTAAAGCCCCTGTGGCCCCGGGGACACAGGAGCCCTTCCAGCCACCGTGACCTCACTCATGAAAATCCTTTGGATCAGAAGGGTGCAGCTTTGCCAAGGCCTGCTTGCATGGCAAGGGAACCCTGGGATAACAGCATCCTCCTGCCATTCCAAACACGCCCTGCTCCAAGACATGATCTCACCACAAGGTTTTAACGCCTCTGGCTGAGGCAGTGCTGCTCTCTGGATCCCGGGGAGTCGCTCCCTTCCCTGGCAAGCTGAGGGGGGCTCAGGAGCAGGGCTGGCTGCTCCCACTCTTGTCCCAATCCAAACCAGGAGCACTCCTCTGCCTTCCCCAGCCGCTGCCCAGCAGGAGGGACCTGCCTGCCCGCTGCCTCTGGGAAAAACAGACGAGGAATTGCTTTTCCCATTGGCGTCTGCAGCAGGAATTGGGCTGCAGGAGACGTGTCCAGCACCTCGCAGGCCCTGAGGTGTCCCCAGTGCCACCGAGGTGGGCTGGGCAAAGAACAGAGGCGCTCCTGGATTTATTCCAACCACACAGCACAGAGCGTCTCTTTGCTTCCAGGTGTTATAAATGCAGATTTTGGAGCTGGCTTTTGGCAAATATTGAGATGAATGCTGGACGTGTAACGTAAGGAGGCTGTGCTGTATTTCCTTTTTATTTGTGGGATTTGAAAATGTGATGAGGGTATATTTTCTGATTATAGCATAGTGTAAAAACAAAAGGCTAAGGTTGTTTTTTTTTTTTTTCCTTTGTAACATCTAAATTGACCAAGGCAGAAGATAGGGGTGGGGATCATCCTACATTTCTGCATGAAGACTCCTGGTAAAG
>VWYO01013224.1:24308-37089 GCA_013400275.1 Rhadina sibilatrix | reverse complement strand
CCTCAAAGCCCACCCAGTGCCACGGCAGGGACACCTCTCTGGCCAGGATTACCAGAGCCAACGTGAATCCCAGCACCAGGAAAATCCCAATTTCTTGCCTTGACGTTGCCACCATTGCCAAGAGAAGGGAAAGAAGCCCCTGCTGGCCCATCCCAGCAGCAGCGTCAGGGAGACCCAGGCTCACCATTGTCTTTGTTGGCTGTCAGGAACTTTTTCACCAGGTACTTGAACCTCAGGATGGTTCTTCTGTTCGGGATCTCACGTCCCATGGTCAGGATCTTGGCGTAACGCAGCGTGGGGGGCAGCTCCTGCAGGGGAAAACCTCAGTCACCTCCAGCAAAAGCACGAGGATGCTGATTAATTAAAGAATCGCAGGTAATTGCACCAAAAACAGGTGAGTTTTCCCACCAAGCCCTCAAGAGCAGCTACACAGTTTCAGGTAAGAGAAGTTGTTTCACTCCCTGGATAAAGCACCAACACTCTGGACTATTTCTCCTGCCTCTGCTCATTTTTCTCCCTGGGGAGGACGAAGCACAAGGAGAACCTGGAACACCTTTCTCCCAGGATTGCCCACCTGTTTCCAACCAGCTCCTCCCCCAGGAGAGCCCACAAACCCCCCCTCAACGGCAGCCCCAAACCTGGGCCCCTTCCAAGAGGCTCTGGGGCTCGATCAGAACACCCCCCTGGGCTGCAGGGCTCCAGCTCAGCCCCTGGCAGAGGATCCCAGCCCCCCAGGGTCCCAGGCTGGTGTTTGCAGGGGGAATGCCCCCTCCCTGGGCACCCACCTCACGCCCGTAGTAGCGCCCGGTGTAGGTCAGGTCGATGATCAGCCCCAGCTCCTCCTGCCGCTCCCTCAGGCTCCTGATCAGGTCCTGAGGGGAAAACCTGTCCTCTGGCAGAAGGTTCTGATCAAAGCTCTGCAGGGAGGGATGGTTTAAAGCAGTTGTTAAAATCTGTGATGGGCGGGGGCGCTCTGGAGTGTGCTGGGGATCAGGGAGAACAACTCGGGCAAGGAGCAAGGCTGGAGCAGGAAAACAGAGCTTGGTCACTGACTCCTGGGATGGTCAGGGCTGAAAAAGAACTAAAACCCATCCAGTGCCATGGGCAGGGATGTGCTCAGGGCCTCAGGGCTTTGGGGCTGCTCAGCAGAGAGTTCCCAGGGGTGAGGGACAATTTTAACTGAGGCCAAACCCCACAGTGACAAACACAGCAGGCACTGCAGGTTTCCTGCTGGAAGCTGCAAAGCAGGGACTCAGCTCAAACACATGGAATCACAGAATCCCTGAGGCTGGAAAAGCCCTTCAACACCACCAAGCCCAGGCTGTGCCCGACCCCCACTCTGTCCCCAGCCCAGGGCACTCAGTGCCACATCCTGGCCCTCCCTGGACACTTCCAGGAGTGGGATTCCAAACCTCCCTGGGCAGTTCCAATGCCTGACCGCCCTTCCCAGGAAGGAATTCCTCCTGCTGTCCAGCCTGAGCCTCCCCTGGCACAGCTTGGGGCTGTTTCCTCTCCTCCTGCCCCTGTTCCCTGGGAGCTCAGCCCCAGCTGCTGCCACACACTGACCCCTCACAGCCCCCAGTCCCAAAACCCAGCTCTGACACTCAGGAACTCCCAGGAGGAATCCCCACGCAGCCAAGCTTTCCCAGAGCTGTGACCCAGCCCGAGGTGCTGCCTCACCTCCTTCAGGGGCACCTTGAAGGCGATGAAGCGCGTGCCCGGCATCCTGCAGCCCAGCGGGATGTAGTCGATCCACCTGAGCCCAGGGGGGTGTGAAACCGGGGCACAGACCCCCCAAACACACCCAGACCCGGCAGCAGCCCCCGGCTTAGGAAGCACAAATTCGCCAGGACCGAGGACCCCCAGCCTCCCATTGGCATGAGACCCTCACAGTCTCCCATGTCCAGGGACCCTCCAGCCACCCCCCGACCCACGGGCCGCCCAACGCCCTGTCCTGGGGAGCCCTCAAACTCTGTCCGGCCCAGGGACCCTCGAACCCCTCAAGTCCAGAGCCCTCAAAACCTATCCCGGCCTGGGGACCCTCAAACCTCCACCGGGCCCGGGACTCCCAAATCCCCCCGGCTCAGGGACCCTCAGCACCCACCGCGGCCAGAGATCCTCAAGCCTGCCCAGGCCCGGGGATCTTCAAACCCTGTTCGGCCCAGAGACCCCCGTTCCCCACCCCACGACACCCAAGTGACGGTGCCACGCGGCGCCGCCGCTGCCAGGTCCCGGCCGGGTCCCGGGTTCCTCCCGGGAGCTCCGGGCCGGGCGGGGCGGCGGGGCCGCGCTCACCGGTCCGGGACACGCGACGCCCTTCTGCCCGCCACGATTGCTGCGCCNTCTGCCCGCCATGATGGCTGCGCCCGCGCGTGACGTCACTTCCGCCTCCGCCGCGCGGGCCGCGGACACACGAGGCCACGCCCCCGGTGCGGAAAACCACGCCCACCAGTGACGGGGCCACGCCTCCCGCGCGGCGCCCTGGGGCTCGCGCGCCGCGTAGCGGCCACAGGCGGTACAGCAGCCCCGGGGCGGCACCGAACCGGCACTGCGACAGGACCAGTGCCACTGCTTCGGCACCGAACCGGCACCGGCACCGCCACCGAACCAGCGCCACTGCNCCCCCGGTGCGGAAAACCACGCCCACCAGTGACGGGGCCACGCCTCCCGCGCGGCGCCCTGGGGCTCGCGCGCCGCGTAGCGGCCACAGGCGGTACAGCAGCCCCGGGGCGGCACCGAACCGGCACCGGCATCGGCACCGAACCGGCACCGAACCAGCATCACTGCCCCAGGACCGAACCAGCATTAGCAGTCCTGCATCATCACTCCAGTGCCAGGGTCTCTGTGCTGGTACCGGTATCGCTGTCCCAGTCCCAGCAGCCTGGACTGGCATCCCCAGCCTGTGCCAGGGCTGGTACCAGAATCCCTGACTTGGTGCCAGTATCCTCAGTACCAACATCCCAAATCAATGCTGGTACTCCCAGAATCAGCATCCTTGGCCCCATCCTGGCATCGGCATCCCCGGAACCAGAATCCTTACCCCACAAATACCCCACAAATATCCCACAAATAAATATCCCACAAATTTCCCACAAGCAGCACCCTGAAGCCCCCCCCCACCGGGTCCCCATCACAGCCACACTGTTCTGGTGCGGTTCAAACACAGCTGGGAGCAACAGTTGGCCCTTAGGCCAGGAAGAGAGAGGACAAAACCAACCCCAAAACACCCCAAAAATCGTCCTGTCCCACCTCTGGGGAAGGGTGGGGTAGCACACATACGTGGCAGGGTGGCCGGTGACACTCTGACACTCCATCCCTTCCCCTTGGACATGAAAATCACCTCCACCCCCAAAAATGTCATTGTTGGCATGGAAGGTTGCTGGCCCTGCAAAACATCGTGGATATGGGGAATCACCACGGGGAATCGTGGTGGGAGCGGGAACGGATTGTGGGGATGGGAAATCATCATGGATGTGGAGGTCATGGGAGGGTGGGAAATCCTCCCGGGGATGGGAAATCCAGGCTGGGGTTAGGAAATCACCGTGGGAACGGGAAATCGAGGCCGTGGTTGGGAAATCGTCGTGAGAATGGGAAGCCATGGTGGGAAATCATCCCCAGCATCCCCATCACTGCCCCGGCACCAGCGGGGGCAGCCGGGGCTCCCTGGCCGCGCACAGACACAGGAATGAGCCGAGCTGAAAACCCCAGGCTTCCCTGGCAGTTTTGTCCCAGGATGGGACGAGCCGAGCCGTGCCGGGACAGGATTTTCCTGTCCGCAGCACCCCATTCCCCAGCGGGTGGTGGGGATCAGCCTGGAAAAAAGCTGCCGGCACCTCCAGCTGGGCGGAAAGCCCCTTTTCCAGAGGGAGAGGAGCGAGCCGGATTAGCATCAACGCCGGGCAGACGGGGGCGTGGGCAGGCGGCGGTGGGGAAGGGCCGGTCCGACCCGCCCGGCTGAGCAGGGTCCCGGCTCTCGGGATGCCCCGCGGCCGTCTGGGCACAGCGGGGCTGCTCCCCCCGCACCGAGAGATCAGGTCGGACCTCCTGCGCTTCGAGCCGAGCCTGTAATTAGCGCTCGACCCATGCCGGGGAGCAGGATCCGGGCCCTGGGAAGGAGCCGCGGCCGCCTCGGGGTGTGAGACAGGCTCTGGCTGAGGCTGGAAAACTCATCTCACACCCGGCCGGCGAGTGGGCATCGCCAGCTGGGGCTCAGCGTCCCTCTCCACGTGTTCCTCCTTATTTTGCCTTCTTGTTGCTACCCCGGATCTCAGGATGCTTTTCCCAAGGGTGGTTCTGACCCCCGGGTACCCCATCCCCACACCAGCATCCCCTCACGAGGGCGTTCCCACCCCTCAGGTGATGCCCAAAATCCCAGCTCCCGCCTTCCGAGGTGGCCGTGGTGGGGTCGAGCAGCCTCCAGCCCAATGACAAGGGGTTCACCACCCCCCTCCCCACCCCATCCCTCTCCCCAAAACCCCGGGAAGGCTCTGCCGTGGCTTTGGGGAAAGGCTTTGACAGCGGGGACCCCGCGGCGGTGACTCAGGGATGCCGAGGGTTGCGAAACAGGCCCGGGATGGTTTGGGAGACGCCTCCACGCAGCCCCGCCAAGCCCAGCCGCCCCGGGGAGCCCGTGGGGGGAACAAGCCACGGCAGCGTCTGGGCTTTGAGCAGCGGCTGACCCGTCAGGCAGGTTTCCCGGAGCAGCAGCAGCCCAGCCGGAGCGAGCCGTCCGGGGCCGGGAATGCCCCTCCAGCCGCTGGCAGGCTGACGGAGCCCCCGGCTCCCTGCTCGCCACCGCCGGAACCATGCGGGCGGCCGGGCTGCTGCTGCTGCTGGCCTGGGCTCTGCTGCACCCCGCTGCCGGCCAGCAGTGCCACCCCTCCGGCCCCGGCGGCGTCCTGCGCTTCACCGACAGGCACGCCGAGCTCCGGGTGCCGGCGCTGCACCGCGTGCCCAGCCCGCTCGATCCCCTCTACGGCCTCGTCCGGCGCTGCCTGGACCTCATCCAGCAAAACCCGCTGCCCACAGGTGAGCCCCGAGACAAACCCGCTGCCCACAGGTGAGCCCCGAGCCGCGGAGCCGCGACCCCGCCCGCCGGGAGCTCGGGGGGTTCGCTGGCTGCAATCGCCGTGCCCGGAGCTGCCCCCGGGGTCCCGGAGGAGAGTTCCTCCTCTGTGCCGGTGCTGCTGCCAGGAAGGTTGGGGATGCACCGGGTCTGTTCTACCTGTGCCATGATTTTATTTATTTATTTTTGCAGAGCTGCTCAGGACAGCCCTGAATGACCCCGGCTCTGTGCGGACGTCGCAGGTGAGCCGGGAGGTGGGGCGGGATGTTTCCCACCTGGCACAGGGCACCTAGGCACCCGCAGCGCCCCGGCCTCGGCGCAGAGGTGCCGACAGGGCTCTCCCCGTGGCGCAGGTGGTGCAGTACGAGCTGGGCTATGTCGTCTGCGCCGCCGTGGCTCTGCTCTTCACCGTGGCCGTGCCGGTGGCCGGGATGTGCTTCTGCTACTGCCGGAGCCGGCGGCGCTGCGGGGGCCGCCTCCGCGCCCACCGGCGCTCGCTGGGCTGCCGCCGCCGCTGCCTGCTGGCCTGCCTGTCCTTCACCTCCCTCATCATCCTGTGAGTCCCCCGAATCGCCCCCCAAAACCTCGCACCGGGCTGAGGGAATCGCGTCCTTCGGGACGGGGAGGTTCCGCCGGGCAGCGCCGTCACCGCCCGCTCGTTCCCCGCAGGGTCAGCGTCACCTGCGCCTTCGTCACCAGCCAGCGGGTGAAGGGGCAGATGGAGCCGGGGCTGGGGGCCGTGCCTTCCACCCTGCGCACGCTGCGGCAGCACCTCGCCAATGTCCCCCAGGTGGGTCCCCGAGCGGCCTCGCCCCCGGCACGGGGCGCTGCCCAGGGCTGGCGGCTTTTCCCCCGGGGGTAGTTCGGCAGAAAAGGGGAGGTGACGCGGCTGCATTAAAGAAAGTATTTTGAATGGCAACGCGGGGCTCCCTCCCGTCCCCGGCTGACCGGCTCCTCTTTGCTGGCAGGGGGTGCAGATGGTGGTGGACAAGTTCGAGGTGCCCCGAAAGCAGATCATCTCCGACCTGGGTGGTAAGCACGGCGCCGGGCAGCGCCCCGAGCATCCCGGGGACGGATGATGTGCTGACGGTGCCCCGGTGCCTTGCAGGGCTCAGCCGGAGCGTGGGGCTCTCCATCCACGCGCAGCTCAAGGCCGTGACCTACGCGGCGCTGGCGGAGCTGCAGGACAGGGCCGGAGGTACGGCCGGAGCGCGACCGTCCCCGGGACCGGCACCGGCACCGGGGCTGAAGCCTCGCCGGGGCGGCCGAGCGGAGCAGCCTGAACTAGCCCTGGGCTTTCTCTTTAAGACCTACAGACCTCGCTGCACCATTTACAGATTCTCCACAGGACGGCGCGGGCGCTGGCGGCGGCGCGGGCCGAGCTGGAGCCGGCGCTGCAGGAGCGAAGGGGCCGCGTGGTCGCGCTCCTGGACGACCCGCGCTGCACCTCCTGCGCCAGCGCCCTGGGCAGGGCACAGGGCCTGGAGCTGGGCGCCGACTACGGCAAGGTGGGCACGGGGTGCCGGGCCCCCTCCGTCACCTCCCCACCCGGCTGCCCCGCGGCTCACGGGCTCTCCCTTCTCTCTCCCTCTCCAAGGTGCCCTCGGTGGAGAAGGTGTTGAAGGCGCTGGCCGGTCTGCCCCGGAGTGACTTTGCGGAGATGATTCGCCAGGTTGGGGGTGGTGGTCGGGGTGGAGGGAGGGGGCGTCCAGCACGCGCTGAGCTGCTCTTTTCCTTGCAGGGCAACGGCACCTTCAACTCCATCCCGGAGCTGGCCGTGGAGAGGATGGCGCAGGTCACCCAGGGTGAGTGGGGCTGCCACACGGAGCGGGGACACCCTCCCGGCGGCCAATGCCAGTCTGGGGACACGGGGTGGGACGCAGGGACCATCCAGCCCTCCAGCGCAGCCTTGGCCCCGCAGATCTGCGGGGCGATTTGGCCCGCACGGCGGAGAAGGTGCAGTCCATCGCCGACGGCTTCCCCCTCCCCGACTACACCCGGCCCGCGAGCGAGGCGCTGGTGAAGGCGGAGGAGCGGAGCCGCCCCTACCTGCGGGAGGTGGAGCGCTTCGAGCGGTACAGGTGACCCTGGGGGCAGGACGGGGAGCAGGGGGGACAGCAGAGAAGGGCCCCGAGCCCCGGGTGCCTCAGCCCCGCATCTCGAGGCCGTGCCCCGCTGCTCCTCCCTGCAGGTGGATCGCGGGCACGGTGCTGTGCTCCATCATCCTCCTCATCCTGCTGTGCAACGTGACGGGAATGGCCCTGGGGGCGTACGGGCTCTCCAAGCGGGAGGACCCCAGCGACTACGAGTGCCGAGGAGAAGCTGGCGCCAAGTTTCTCCTGGTGTAAGCGTCTCTCCGGGTGCCGGGGGGCTCTTCAATCTCACATACCCCCCAAAAAACCCAGCCAAAGCCAAGGGTGGGGGGATTGGGAGCTGTCCCAGCGGAAAAGCTTTTGAAGGCACCGCCTGCGCCGGCAGGTTTGGGAGAAGCCGCTCCGCCCTGGCAGCTGGCAGCTCCCGCGGCCCCTCTGCCCGGCACACCCAGCTGCCAGGGCCCTGCCCAGCCCGGCGTGCCCGGGCTCGGGAAGGAGCCGCGGGGCTGCAGCTGGACGGGCAGGTCCTTTCCTGCCCCGCTCGGGTTTGCAAAGCCACGGCCGGCGCCTCCTCTCCCTCTTTCAGCGGCGTGGGCTTGGCTTTCCTGTTCTCCTGGCTCCTCATCCTCCTGGTTTTCGCCACCTTCCTGGTCGGGGGCAACATCCAGACGCTGGTTTGCAGGAATTGGGTCAACCAGGAGATTTATAAGGTGGGCGGCCGCACATCCGCTCATCGCCCTGTCAATCTCTCCTTCCGTGCACCAAAACGCCTCCAAAGGCTCCGTGTGCTCCCCCTAAACCCGACTGGAAAAGCCCCATCCTAGACCAGAAGATTAAATTCAGGATTAGCTCCTCGGATTTGCATCATCAGCTGGGAATGGCCCTTGCGCTGTTAATTCACTTGCTAATTGCTGTTCCCTGGTCCTTGGGCATCCCTGGGGTGCTTGGGGCAGGCAGCTCGGTGCGATGGGGCTGAGAGAGGGATTGGGGCAGTGGGACTGGGACCAGGACTCTTCCCGTGGCAGTGCCACAGGCGGGCAGGTCCCTGTCCCTCCAGGTTCCGCCCTGGGGAATGTCCAAACAAAGGCAAAATCAGCTCAGGCTGCCCCGAGCTACCCCAGGATGCCCCTGCGAGGGCAGAGCACCCCCAGACCCACTGCTGGGAGTGCCCGTGCCTCACCCCGACCCCGTTTTCCCTCCTGTTTGGCCCAGTTCATCGACACCCCCGGGAACCTTCCGCCGTCCATGAACCTCACCCGCCAGCTCAACCTCAGGAGGGACTCCAACCTCAGCTCCACGTACCGGTGAGAGCTGCAGGACGCCCCTGCTGTGCAGCCGGAGGGGATTTGGGATCACTCTGCCAACGCCCCTCTGCCTTTCAGGGAGTGCAAGAGCGGCGCGGGGCTCTGGGAGGTGCTGCAGCTCGACAGGTCCTACGACCTGGACGAGCACCTGAAAAGCCCCAAGGTGAGGGCCGGCCCCAGCCAGAGGTGCCGGCAGCGGCAGGGGGAGGCAGGAGCCTCGCTGGGAGCCCTGCAGAACGCCTCGGCTGTCCCTCACAGTACACGGCCGACTTCCAAAAACGCCTGGGCGACTTCACGGCCAACCTGGGCGAGGTGCGGCTCCTGCGCAGCGAGGGCAGGCAGGACCTGGAGACCTTCGCCCGCAGCGGGCTGGACGAGGTGGACTACGGGCGCTTCCAGGAGGAGGTGAGGGGTGCCCGTGGCGAGCTGGACCCTGCTGCAGGACGTGCCCCACGCCGGGGCTGGGTTTTGGGCAGCCCCCGACTCCGTTTCCCCGCAGATGAAAAACCCCGTGGTGCAGACCAGCCTGCCCGGCTTGGCAAGGAACCTGGAGGGGCTGCAGAAAATGCAGGTGAGTTGGTGGGGCGGGCAGCGGGAGAGCCTCGGGTGCCCCCGGGGCCGTGCTGACCCCGCCGTGCCCCGCAGAGGAACAGCACGGTGGCCGGGCGGCTGGCGGCAGAGGCGCGGGCGCTCTGGCACATGCAGAACTCCACGGTGCAGTCACAGGAGGCTTTGGTGGTGAGTCCCTGCTGGGCCGGTGGCTGATGTCCTCCTTGAAGGGGACGTCGAGGTTTCTGAACCTTTCTCACCTCCCTGTCCCACAGGCAAAGCTGGGGGAAAGCGTCCAGTTCCTCTCCCGCTTGGCACCGCACCTCAAGGTACTCACGGGTCCCTTCCAGCCCCCAAAAACTTGTGGTGTCCCATGGGTCCCATCTGCCAAAAAAAAGCCCCAAACTGCTGCAGGGTGATGGGAGAGCCAGGAAAAATGCCAGCCAGGAGAATGGGTCTCCTTTAGTGATTAGATTTGCTGTTGTCAGTCAGAAATCCCCCTGCAGAGGTGTTTTCCTGCTCAGGGCACATCCCTCTTTCCCTGCCCTCCGGCAAGCAGACCCAATTGGAGCTCGGTGTGGCTCCCTGCGGCCCCCGGGCTCCCATCCCGCTGCTCCGGGCCCTAAGGATGCCCTGCCCTCCCTGTGCTTCCTCAGGAGCGGGTGAAGAGGACGCTGGCCACCACGGCCTCGGTGGAAGCCCGGCTGCCCGTGCAAGCCCAGCAGATCCTCCGGCAGGTGAGGCGGGGCTGGATGAACCACCGAGGGCAGAATTCACCGCAGCCAGGAGGATGCAAGAGGGCACCAGGAGCCTTCAGCCCTCATTTCCCAGCCTACATGAGTCTGGAGGTGGCTGGAGAGAGGCTGGAGCCGGGCTGGGGAATGCGGGGCTGGGAAATGCGGGGCTGGAGCCGGGCTGGGGAATGCGGGGCTGGGAATGCGGGGCTGGAGCGGGGTTGGGGAACGCGGGGCTGGAGCGGGGCTGGGGAGCACGGGACTCTCCCTCCACGCTGCCTTCCCCCCTACCCAGGAACTCGGCTGCTTCACCAGGAAGGAGCTGCGGTATTTCGCCCAGTACCTCAACTGGGTCGGGCAGACGGTGAGTGCTCACCGGGGCCCGCGGGGATCACTGGGGCCCGGGAGCCCGCCTGGATCCCTCCCGCAAGCAAAACGCACCCCAGCAGCCAGGCTGGGCCGACACCTTGTCTCTGCTCCTGGTTCCAGCTGAGGGAGGACGTGGCTTCGTGCCAGCCGCTGGCCACGGCGCTGGACAACGGGCGGGTCATCCTGTGCGACCGCATCGCCGAGCCCTGGGTAAGGATCCGCCCCCCTGGGGCTCCGGCCGGGACCCACGGGACCACCCAGGCTGCCCAAAGNCTGGGGAATGTCCAAACAAAGGCAAAATCAGCTCAGGCTGCCCCGAGCTACCCCAGGATGCCCCTGCGAGGGCAGAGCACCCCCAGACCCACTGCTGGGAGTGCCCGTGCCTCACCCCGACCCCGTTTTCCCTCCTGTTTGGCCCAGTTCATCGACACCCCCGGGAACCTTCCGCCGTCCATGAACCTCACCCGCCAGCTCAACCTCAGGAGGGACTCCAACCTCAGCTCCACGTACCGGTGAGAGCTGCAGGACGCCCCTGCTGTGCAGCCGGAGGGGATTTGGGATCACTCTGCCAACGCCCCTCTGCCTTTCAGGGAGTGCAAGAGCGGCGCGGGGCTCTGGGAGGTGCTGCAGCTCGACAGGTCCTACGACCTGGACGAGCACCTGAAAAGCCCCAAGGTGAGGGCCGGCCCCAGCCAGAGGTGCCGGCAGCGGCAGGGGGAGGCAGGAGCCTCGCTGGGAGCCCTGCAGAACGCCTCGGCTGTCCCTCACAGTACACGGCCGACTTCCAAAAACGCCTGGGCGACTTCACGGCCAACCTGGGCGAGGTGCGGCTCCTGCGCAGCGAGGGCAGGCAGGACCTGGAGACCTTCGCCCGCAGCGGGCTGGACGAGGTGGACTACGGGCGCTTCCAGGAGGAGGTGAGGGCTGCCCGTGGCGAGCTGGACCCTGCTGCAGGACGTGCCCCACGCCGGGGCTGGGTTTTGGGCAGCCCCCGACTCGGTTTCCCCGCAGATGAAAAACCCCGTGGTGCAGACCAGCCTGCCCGGCTTGGCGAGGAACCTGGAGGGGCTGCAGAAAATGCAGGTGAGTTGGTGGGGCGGGCAGCGGGAGAGCCTCGGGTGCCCCCGGGGCCGTGCTGACCCCGCCGTGCCCCGCAGAGGAACAGCACGGTGGCCGGGCGGCTGGCGGCAGAGGCGCGGGCGCTCTGGCACATGCAGAACTCCACGGTGCAGTCGCAAGAGGCTTTGGTGGTGAGTCCCTGCTGGGCCGGTGGCTGATGTCCTCCTTGAAGGGGACGTCGAGGTTTCTGAACCTTTCTCACCTCCCTGTCCCACAGGCAAAGCTGGGGGAAAGCGTCCAGTTCCTCTCCCGCTTGGCACCGCACCTCAAGGTACTCACGGGTCCCTTCCAGCCCCCAAAAACTTGTGGTGTCCCATGGGTCCCATCTGCCAAAAAAAAGCCCCAAACTGCTGCAGGGTGATGGGAGAGCCAGGAAAAATGCCAGCCAGGAGAATGGGTCTCCTTTAGTGATTAGATTTGCTGTTGTCAGTCAGAAATCCCCCTGCAGAGGTGTTTTCCTGCTCAGGGCACATCCCTCTTTCCCTGCCCTCCGGCAAGCAGACCCAATTGGAGCTCGGTGTGGCTCCCTGCGGCCCCCGGGCTCCCATCCCGCTGCTCCGGGCCCTAAGGATGCCCTGCCCTCCCTGTGCTTCCTCAGGAGCGGGTGAAGAGGACGCTGGCCACCACGGCCTCGGTGGAAGCCCGGCTGCCCGTGCAAGCCCAGCAGATCCTCCGGCAGGTGAGGCGGGGCTGGATGAACCACCGAGGGCAGAATTCACCGCAGCCAGGAGGAAAGAGGCAGAACAGGGCGCTGCAAGAGCCCTCATTTCCTCATTCAGCCCTCATTTCCCAGCCTACATTAGCCCGGAGGTGGCTGGAGAGAGGCTGGAGCCGGGCTGGGGAATGCGGGGCTGGAGCCGGACTGGGAAATGCGGGGCTGGAGCCGGGTTGGGCAGCGCGGGGCTGGAGCCGGGCTGGGCAATGCGGGGCTGGAGCGGGGTTGGGGAACGCGGGGCTGGAGCGGGGCTGGGGAGCACGGGACTCTCCCTCCACGCTGCCTTCCCCCCTACCCAGGAACTCGGCTGCTTCACCAGGAAGGAGCTGCGGTATTTCGCCCAGTACCTCAACTGGGTCGGGCAGACGGTGAGTGCTCACCGGGGCCCGCGGGGATCACTGGGGCCCGGGAGCCCGCCTGGATCCCTCCCGCAAGCAAAACGCACCCCAGCAGCCAGGCTGGGCCGACACCTTGTCTCTGCTCCTGGTTCCAGCTGAGGGAGGACGTGGCTTCGTGCCAGCCGCTGGCCACGGCGCTGGACAACGGGCGGGTCATCCTGTGCGACCGCATCGCCGAGCCCTGGGTAAGGATCCGCCCCCCTGGGGCTCCGGCCGGGACCCACGGGACCACCCAGGCTGCCCAAAGCCCTCCGGAGCCCGGGGGCTGGCCCTGTCCTGCCCTCCCCGCAGGGCTCAGCCCCGCGGGTTCTCCTTGCAGAACGCCTTCTGGTTCAGCCTGGGCTGCTGCACCTTCTTCCTCATCCCCAACATCATCTTCGCCGTCAGGCTCACCAAGCACTTCCGCCCCATCCGCAACCGGCTCATGTGAGAGCG
>VWYO01013223.1:54494-118660 GCA_013400275.1 Rhadina sibilatrix | reverse complement strand
CCCGTTTTCAATTTTTTTAGAAACCATTTTAACTCTATGCTATCACACTGAGGTGATTTTATCAGGGTTTGAGTGCAGCGTGGTTTTATTTTTTTCCTCTGTCCTCCAAGTCTGCTTACATGTGGCTTCAAAAAAAGTTGATTGAGGCAATTCTGTTCATCCTCTTTTAATCTAAATCAAAATATCAATACTTATATTAAAAAAAAAAAAAAAAAAAAAAAGCCCTGACTTTTCAATGAATGTTTTAGTATCTGGAACAAAATGCAGACCCCCAACTCCAGCTTTCAAGGTTTGTACATTGGGATTGACCTCTCCCACCAGCATGAGCCTCGGGCATTCATGAGCAGCTAATTTTTGGGGGCTGAGGGCTCGGGTGCCGATTGCTCCGTGGGACGAGGGGCACAGGGAAGGACGTGGCATGAATCCCTCACAGCTTTTAGCCTGGATTCAGCACCCTGCCGAGCGTGAGCCCTGTGTGTCCTTCGGGGGCTGACATCCCTGCCCTGTGTGCTTCCAGTCTGTGACGAGCACTCGGATTACAAGGATGCCAAGCTGCTCTACCGCTTCCGCAAGGACGACGGGACCTTCCCCCTCAGCAAGGACGTGAAGGTGTTCATGCGAGGGCAGAGCCTCTATGAGAAGTACGTGAGTCCTCCCCGGGCTCTGGGGCAGTGGGGCTGTGCCCTGCTGGCTGTGCTGGCTGCTGCTGCCCTGCAGCTGGGAGCCACAGCTCCTGCTTGGCTCTGCTTCTCCTTCTCTGCACTCCCTGCTGTCCCACTGGGAAATGCTGCTTCCTCAGCCCTGTCACAGCTGCAGGACAACCAGCGGCCTTGGGGATGGGACAGGAGTTTTACTATCAACTCATGGATGCTCCCAAGGGCTCCACCCCACGTGCAGGATCTGGGATCTGGGATCTGGTACAGGGAAGTGCAGTCTGAGTGTTCCTGGGATGAGCACGTCCAGTGCCCATTCCCAGCACTCTTCCAGCCTCCTCCTGTGAGCTGTACTAGGACTTGTGTCCCACCCAAATCAGCAAGGTATGGGACTTTTTGGGCCCTCATGGGCCTGGGTCCCTGCCCCTTGCTTAGCCTATTTACAAAATTTCTGATGGGAAAGGTTATTCCCACAGAGCAGAGAAAACTACTTCCACCTCCAAGTTAGTTTTTTTTTTGTGTCGATTGTTTCCAGTTCTAAATCCAAGCTTAACTTTCCAGAGTTTAACCCCAGCCCACTCTCTGGACCTGCTTCCTTTAACAGCCTCTTCACATCCTCCCCCTCCGGCAATGAGAGTCACAGAGTGGCCCTGAAGGAGAGCTCTCCATCCGGGCGGGTGGTGGTTTTGGGTGTGTCCCTGTGCCAGATGTGCATCCCTTGTGCTTTGCTCTTGATCCGCAGCAGTGACGGTGGGATGGGAGAGCGCCCCGGCAGCCCGATGGCTGAGCCGGCTGCACCCTCTCGTGGAGACGCTGGATTTAGCTCCCACACGCTGCCCGTGGAACAGCTGCTGACTGAAACCCGCCTCATCCTTGCATTTGGACTGTCTGCCATGTGTCGCCCATGCTCAGTCGCTTGCTTGGCTTTCCCTGCGATCTTTAGCTGAGCTCACAGCCCAGCTGGTTCTGCTGCAGCTGCTGCCTCCCTGAGATGAAGATCTACAGAGGTGCCCGGCTGCAGCCCCGTGTTCCTCCCTCCCTCCCTTCCCGCTGCTCCCCGGCAGGAATGCGGTGGCTGCAATGCTTTGCCCGCTTCTCTCGGCCTTGCTTGGCCGGGCTGCAGTTCCCGTGGGGACTGGCAGGGATGTCTGGCATCACGGGAGCCTTGTCCCACCTCTGTGCCAGGCTGGTGAGCATGGAAGAGTCAATCCTGAAGGCGAGGGAGGAGAACTCGGTGAAGTACCAGAGGACTTTCCTGGGCTCTGAGATGATCGACTGGCTCCTTCAGGAGGGAGAAGTGGAGAACAGGCAGGAAGCAGTGGAGCTGGGCCGGGCACTGCTGGAGCACGGGATCATTCAGCACGGTGAGCCAGGCTCTGGCTGGAGCCGGGGTGGAAAGCGAGGGATGAGCTTGGCTGCACGAGGAACAAATCCCCATTCATGCCATGCAACAAGTGCTGGTCAAGTGCCCACTTGGAGATGGCAATGGAGCCTTTTAGTTCTATGTTTGGAGCTGGTGACCTTTGAAACTGGAGCAATCTTTTACCATCCACAAAGGCTTTGAGATGAAATCTGAGCTCTTGCTTTTCAATTCTTCAAAGCCACCGGCCTCAGGGATGGGCTGCACCCCTGGGTTTGGAGGGCTGGAGCGTGAGGATGTAATGTTAACTCCTCTTGGCTGCAGATCATATCCATCTGCTATAATTAAACTTCCTATTTGGAAGGCAGGGAGTCCTCTGAGTGTCTTGGGACAGGGGCAGGTGGAGGGCTGTGACACAGAGTGCACCTCTGGGACATGGCACCTCTTGTGGGGTGGCCCTGCTGTTCCTCCCTCCCTGCAGGCAGCATCCCCAAACAGGCAGAAAAGCTGCAGCAGAGCACAGGGGCATTAAAAACAACTTATGAGGGTCCCTCAGGATGTTTGCTATGTATTTTTCCACCCCCTCAGCCTCTCCCTCCTGCCCTGTTCTCTCCTAGTCTCCAATCGGCATCACTTCTTTGACAGTGACATCCTCTACCACTTCTGGATCAACTTCCGCCGGCGGCGGCGGCTCACGGAGCTCCTCAATGAGAACTCTTCCCGTGCCCTCTCCGAGAGCCCTGACAGCCCCTTCTGCCTTCGCAAGCTCAACCCAGAGCCAGGCAACACCAGCTTCCTCTCTGGTTGGTAACCGTGGGTGTGAGAGCAAGGATTACATCCCCAGATTCATCCCCTAGGATGAGGGCGTCGCTCCAGCAGAGTCTGAGAGGTTCCTCTGGGCATCCCATGAAGTGAACACCCATCCCACTGGTTTGTGGTGGATGTCACAATGCAGTGACAGTCTTTAGCACAGGCCCCTGTCCCAGGAAAATAGCTTAGCATCAGATCAGCTCTTGATCTTTCTTTGAAGCTGGTTTTGCTCTTTCTAAGCTCAAATGCCTCCTTCAGTGCACACATACCTTTCAATTATAGGTCAGGCCTGGGGGGATGTTTTTTATTTTAAACTGCTCTGTTTTCTCATTGAAAAAATTTTATGTGCTTCTTTCAGTCCAGACCAACAAGGAGATCAAAGTTGTCTCAGCAGTTCGAAGGAGCAGCATCACTTCCCTCTCTGGAAACTCCAACGCCTACTTCAGCACTCCTCCTACGCTGGTATTCCCTCCCGTGGCTGAGTGCAACCCCAAATCAGGTCTGGGCTTCTGCGCTGCCTGTTGTTATATGGGAGACATCCATTCCTTCAGGGCACGGGCTCCAGCCCAGGTCCAAAGCCACCAAACCCCTCAGCCTCACCTCTGCACCTTGATTTGAAAAGTTGTGCGTGTGTCTGGAAAACCGCTGAGATGAAGGCAAAGGTTTCTGCCTGCAGGACCTGTGCTTCTAACATCTGTTTTCCAGCCCAGGGTGACCCCCAGGCTGCCTTGTTCTGCACTTTACTGTACAAACCCCTTGATTCTGATAGAATCTGTCACCCTCTGCTCTAGTGTTAAAGAGACCTGTCACCAACGAAGAGCTGCTGTCCCCTGGGGCCCCCTACGTCAAGAAAACGCTGACTGTGAGTGACCATTGGGGATGGCATTGCTAATGCAGCACTATCCAGCTCCCTGCCTGCTCTGTGCTGGTTTTCTGCTGGCTGCTCTGACCTCTCTGTGCTAAAACTTTGACTGCATGTCACAGCATCGTGACTCTCTCTCTCTCTTTTGTTGGTGACTCTCTAGGGGTCAATGTCTTCACATATTCTTGTGGGTGGAAATGTGCTCAGCCCCCTCTGAGAGCTTAATGTATACCCATCAGGTAGATTAGATAAAAAAAAAATGTTTTCTGGACAGAAGAAAATTCCGTTTTTGGAGTTCTTTTTGCCATTGGTCAGGCCCTGGCACAGGGTGCCCAGAGAAGCTGTGGTTGCCCCATCCCTGGAAGTGTCCAAGGCCAGGTTGAATGGGGCTGGGAGCAACCTGGGAGAGGGGAAGGTCCCTGCTCATGGCAGGAGGTTGGAACAAGGTGATCTTTAAGGTCCTTTCCAATCCTACCCATTCTGATATTCTGTGATTTCTGTTCCATCCAGATCCATGCAAACTGTAGAATCAGTAAGTCTTGTGACACTTGGGTCTGTGACACTCACCCTCTGTCACACAGCTTTATGCACAGTTTTATGCATCTTTCAGGTCCCTCTGCAGATCAGGGGTATTGATTTGATCCATCAGCATCTGATGGAGCTGCACTGGATGGGGGAAGATCCAAGGGCCAGAACTGCCCTCCTTGTGATGGGCTTTTTACATGCACAAATCTCCAGGATGCTGCAGACAACCTGAATTTGGGGCTTTTGCTTTTTAAATTATTTCTAAAGCTGTAGGACCGGTCAAGTCCTGTGGGTGTTGAGTGTAAATGTTACAAGACAGCTCCTGCCCTGTGGATCCTATTGCACTTGGCTATTTTTGTGTCTCATCCTTTCACTGCCCACCTCTGAAAGGGGCAATCCCACAGACAGCAGTGTAGGAAGCATGAGAGCTGCCTGGCCACACTGGTTTGGCACCAGGAAATGTGGATCAGGGTCCCAAATTAAGTGTGCTGTAGAAAGTGGTGGGAAGGAGCAAGGAATATCAAGCTGGTGATTATCATGGCTCATCTGAGGACGTGCTGTTCATTCTCCTCCTGAACGCTCTTGCCCTGCCCTTCAACTCTGCCAGCCTGGGCCTTTCATGGCTCATTTCCTCCTGCTTAGCTCTGCAGTTGCTGTTATTTATTTATATGGGTGATGTGCAAAGTCCCTTGGGAATTCCTTTTCTCTTTTGGCCACTTCAGAGGGCCGCAGTGTCCCAGCAAACTGCTCTGGCAGGCTGACATCAGCGTGGGGCAAGGCAGGAGCAGCCCCTTCCAGCCAGGAAATTCTCTGCTGTGCCAAGGAAAAGGCACAGCATGTGTGTGTGCTCTGGGAATGTTCTCGAGCATGCTTGTGATGCATGCCTTGCACTTCAGCTTGGTGCTGCCTGTGATTCTCTTTCCTGCACAGGCTGAGAGGGGATTAATCAGAAAGCAGCTTTGCAGGGAGCAATTAATCAGTCCTGCATCTCACTTGGTGCACTGCCCCTTCCCTCCTGCCCAGAACAGGTTAGGATCACGAGCTCTCTGTCTCTCTGGGAGCTGTTGCATCTCCTCTCTCCAGCCCTTTCCTTGATTTTTAAACCCCTTTGTTTCCCTTGCAGATTGTGGGGGATGCAGTGGGCTGGGGGTTTGTGGTTCGAGGAGGAAGACCTTGCCACATCCAGGCAGTGGACCCAGGAGGACCTGCTGCTGCTGCAGGGATGAAGGTGCTGCTTACTCATGGAGGCTGAACAGGGGGCAGGATTTGTGTCCTCTTGGGCTGAACACATCCTCCAAGATATTTCCACCTCCTGCCCTGGGGGTCAGACTGATGGAGTGGGCACCTGGAGCTCTGGGGGAGGTGGAGGGAGGGATGCTCTCTGCAGGCAGAGTGCCCGTGTGTGCTGGCAGAGTGGAGGATTTGCCCTTTCCAAGGCAGCACAGGGGCTGTGGGCAGCTAAAACTCAAAAAACTATGTCAAAAGTAAAATATCGCTGTGGCAGACCTTGGAACTGTCAAAACTGAGCTACTAAAAACCAAGCAGAGAATTCCTAGCTCAGTTCCAGTGACTTTATATAACCCCAGGGAGGCAGGGAAGGAGCAGAGCTTTGCCCTGAGTCACCTGCTCTCACAATTCCTGAAATGCTCAGTTCCTGAGCATTTTGTTTCCCTGCTATTAGCAATGGACTTCTGCATGGAGTTGTTTCCCATGTACAAAACCCCATAATAATATTAACTTGATGCCTTGATTTGATTCATCAAGTAACTTCCAATATTTCCAGCTCAATAGAAATGAACTTACAGCTTGAAACTCACTGTAGGCTCAGGCATGTGAGTTTGGTGTGAAGTCTTAGGCATGAATGAACGAAGTGTTGAGTTTCCTACTTCCCTACAGAAACCCCAGCAGCAAGGGAGTAATTTCTAAAAGCTGATATAAATCTAAAGTCACATGAATATTTGAAATAATGGGATTCTTCAGAGGCAGAGTGTGACTCCTTGTTTGCTTCAGGCAGGATTGGAAGGGGATGGATGAATTTGTTTCATTTACTCAAGAGCCCAGTTAATTTCTCCTTACCTAATCTCATTTGCTACCAAATTGCTGGATGTTAATATTGTGCTTCATTTCCATCTGTGAAATGAGCCACTGCTCATAAATGAGTCTTTTTTTCCCCCTCTGTTAGCTCACAGCCTAAATCCCTTTGGTGCTGTTTTTATGACACAGTGATTGCAGCACTGTGATTATTGATGTAGCTACGGGGTGGTGATTCTTGAGGGTTTCCAGGATTTTGGCACAAATTATTTGCATCACAGCCTCTGGTTCCAGTTGATCCCGGGCAGGAGGTGCTGTGGCACTGCAGGTAACCTGTCCCTCCTCTCCTGCAGGTGTGCCAGTTTGTTTTCTCAGTCAATGGGGTGTATGTTCTGCATCTGGACTATCAGACCATCAGCAGCCTCATCATGACAGGCCCACGGACTCTGGTGATGGAAGTCATGGAAGCCATTGAATGAGCCAAGGAGCCTCATCCCACTGCTGCTTGGGAAGGCAGGACTCTCCCCTTGGCAGGGATGGACTGTGGGGAGGGACCAAGCTCGACCATTCACTGTGATGGGTTACCCAGGCCTTTTGATGGCTTTTCAAATAAACACATTCTAATGGACAAACCTTGGATTTTTTTCCTGATCCTGAAATATTTGTCTCCACCTGCTCTTGGAGTGTCTGAGCTCTTGCAGCTCTGTCACAACACGACACAAAGGAACGACGCTCAAGCACTGGGATGTCCAAGGCAAAAAAAAGGGCAGTTTATTTACAGACCTCGACATTTATAGAATTTGGACAATGACCAGGGATTGGAGGATGAAGGTTGCCACCTCTCCAACCACACTGGTCAACCCAACAGGCCATCAACAGCCTCCTCCTTATGAGAAGAATGTAAATGAAAGAACTGTTACAATAACTATAGATTGTGTGAAAATCCGTGAGAAACCCCATAGCAAAAAGTAAAACATCAGAAGGCTGAAAGGAACAGGGAGACACAGCTCCTTTTCAGTGCCAGTGTGAGAATTCAGCTCTTAATGAACCTCACCTCAGAGCAAGCCCCTCAGCAGCCAAGCTGTGAGGCAGGTGGCAAAGCTGGTAAGCAGCAAGAAGTTTATACCAAGTGAGTCTGTCTGAGCTGCCCTGAGCTGTCTGTGCACTCTTCTGAGAACACAATGTGCTCTCCAGATGGCCCCATAAGCTGTGCCACCGGCCCTGTCAAGAAAATAAGGAAATGAGTACAGGAATGTGTGCTCCTTGTAAAGTCTGAGGCTCCTGCTGCCCTCCAGGCTTAGCCACGCTCACAGCCAGGGCTGGTCGCTGCTCCCAGCTGTTCCTTGGAAAGGTGACACTTCCATGTTCCTGCTGTTTGTGCCCCCACCCCTTAATAATGCTTAATTTCATTAATCAGCTTCGCCTCATCAAGGAGGCAGGCAGAGATCCCCAGCATCGTAGGCTGCTACCAGCCTGGTGGGGAGCAGTGGGTGAAGGAGGGACCAAACCCAGAGAGCACCCAAAAGGAGATGTGTCCTAGTCTGAATCTGGCTCTGGGAAGGAGCAAAAATGAGTGAAAGCCACCAAAATCCAGCCCCCTGTCCCTTGCTGCTTGCAGGATGGCTGTATTTGCAGCCAGTGCAAAATATTCCTTGCAAGCTACCCTGAAAATGAACTAAATATAGAAAAACAGGTAATAACAAGAAATTAGGGAGGTTTCCTTCTTTCCAGTTCACAGAGCATCCTGTTTGTGATTAGCCTGCTGTGCTGTGCACAGACAGGAGGATTGCCAGCACTCCTGCTTAGGGCAGGGTCCTCAGTGCAGCTCCTTTGGCCACAAACCAAGCCTTAAACAAACCCCCAAAAGGCCAGAAATAGTAATTTTGATGTGTGTTAAAATGGGGTTGGCTTTCTTGGAGACTCTGGTGTCGGCTGAGTATCAGGGATTGCTGTACTGCTGGCTGCCTTTTTTTTTCCCTTGGTATAAAGGGATGTCTGCTCCCCCAGTGCTGGTGCTGAGGTAATGGGATAACTTGGAGCACAGAATTCCTGGAACAGGGTCCAGGCAAGATGTTTGTATTGATAACTGGGGTCCTTCCAGCCCCTAAGTGGAACCAGACCATCTCCTCAGCTGTTTGTTAATAAACTCACAGTTGTTATTTATTGCATTCAGTGCACGAGTCCAGCAACCTCCATCTGCCTTTTTGCCTTTTAAGTTCTCTTCAGGGAGAGTTTGGGTGTCTGTGATGTCCCAAAGGTTTAACCCAGGGTGCTTGGCTTGCACTAAGGTCAAATCCAGGGAATTCAGACATGGTTATGGGCACGTTGGGAAAGGCAGGTGAGGAAATGACACCCTGAATCCAAGCACAGCTCCAGATTTCTCTGTGTCAAAGCAGGAATTTTTAATTCTGGATCTGAATTCCTTGAAAGCACGGGAGATAAGGGCTCATTTCTTTCTCTCCTACTTTTAAATAAAACTGTAGCAGCTCTGAGCAACCTCAGAAACCCAGTAGGAATTACAGAAAAGGTAATTTGTGGTATTTACACACAGGGCAGTGACAACCCTCTCTCCATGAGGTGAAAAAATGCTGTGTTTTGTTTTATTAAGATTTGTTGCCCACTTTTTGCCCAGGGAATCTGTGGCTAGCCCATCCCTGGGGGTGTTCAAGGCTGGTTTGGATGGGGCTTGGAGCAACCTGGGATAGTTATTCCTAGGATTGGAATAATTTGCTCTGTTATGTCCCTTCCAACCCAAATCCTTCTGCAATTCTGTTATTTAAGTGCTTCCTTTTGGTGTCATCCCTTGGTCTGTATATTGTGATGCTTTTAAGTACTTACAAGGTTATAAAACAAAACTGCAAAGAGGTAACAAATGCTTGTTTATTGTGCAAAATATTTTGAAAACGATGAGATTTTTTTTTTCCCCCCATTTTACTTGACACTTCCAAAGGTATCCGTGTTTCCTGCTGAATGGCAATGCAAATGTCTTCAACCTCAGTTGTGGTGGGAGACTGATGCTGACGCTCCCTGCAGACGCAGCTGAAAATCTGGCCTCTGGGACGAGAAATGTCACTGCCAGCCATTCCCTCTTGGCAATCAGGACAAAAACCTGCCCAGCAAAGGTTTCGGCAGGGAGCTGGGCGTCTCTCCCAGGTGCTCCTGGTGCTGAGGATCCCTCCCGCAGGAGCTCAGGGCGGGATGCCCCGCAGCACCGCGGAGCTCCGGTCCGTGATTCAGCCCCTGGCCCTGCAAAACGTACAGATGTGCTTGATTTCCTCCAGCAGAGCGCACACAGCTCCCCTCGGGCGCACACGCCGGGCTCCCAGGACCGCTCAAAGGGACCGAGCGAGGCCGGGCTGCTTCCATCCCTGAGGGTGGGCGGGAGCCAGCACTTGTTGCCGCGTCCTGGGCAATCAGCCTGCAGCCTCCCGGACGGAGATTTTGTTTTATTTCCTCAGCAAAGCCCCTGCAAGCCGCTCGCCGCTGCCCGCGGGAGCAGCCGCCCCTGGCTTTCCGCGCTTGATTTGGCCGCGCAAGGGGCCAAGCCCTGCATGCGGGGAGGGAGGTGGGGGGAACCCCAGCCCTCTCCCTCTGCTCTCCCTCCCCTTCCTTATCGCTCCTGACGTCTGGGAGTTGAAATCCTGCATCTCGCCGAGGAGCAGATGAGGCGGCCGGGCAGCCTGTGGCACGGCTCGGGGCTCGGCCGGAGCCGCCGCCCGTCCCGGCTCGCTGCGGGGGAAGCCGCGCCGCTCCGAGAGGTCTGTGCCTCCGTCCCCCGCCTCGGGGATGGGTTTGCAGGGATGCCTGGCAGGGGCTCTGCTCTTTTGGGGCATGTGCGGGTGTCCCAAGAAAGGGAATTTCTGCAGGGGTTCGCTCTCCGGGAAGCTTGGAGCTGGTGCAGTGTTTGGGGCAGCACTGGCAGGGGTGGCAGGTCCTGTCCTCTTAGGGCGAAGTGGCTTCAAGACACATTTCCTGGCACTCTAAATACTGCTGGGATTGCCTTGGCGACTCCTCAGGGGCGATGGCGGTGAGAAACGCACTTTGTTTATTGGTTTCATTTTTTTTTTTTTCCTTCTATTTTGTGGTTGATAGTATAAAACAGCAGGATATTGCTGCCAGAGAGCACTTGGAAGGGTTCGTTACCTTGTGTGGGTTTTTCCCACCTGGAGGTGTTGGGTGGGTTCAGCCTGATGGGCTGGGGGAACTGCAAAAGCTCAGCATAGGTGTGGAACTTTTTCCTGAATTATTTTTAGTCTGGTGCTAAGATGTTTGAGACCTTTTGTTCAACAGTGGAACTGAAATAGAAGAACTTTCCAGGAGAAAATAGAAAGGGGTTGATGAATTCATGGCTGTCAGTTTGCTTGAGGTCCTTTAGCCAGCAAAGCACTTGGGGAATGTGGGACAGATTTACTCCCTGCAGTTGGCTGCCTCGAGCAGGTCCCAGTCTCTTCTGCAGGGCTGTCCCTGGCACTGCTCCTGTGTCCAGCAGTGAGGTGGGATTGCCTCCAAAACCCTCACCTTTAGTTGTGCTGATTTAAATACATGCCAGGCATTTTGTTTTTCTTTAACAAAAGCCTCTACTTGTAAAATTTCTTGTACAAAAAAAGGGGATCTCTGACTGCCTTAACCTCCAAATCTCCTCTGAGGACACAGCTGGAGCAAGTGGAAAGTGGTGTGTTCCCCACATACCCCCATTTTTCCAGGCCCTGGAAATACTCTCCACTTGCTCCATGTGCTGATGTCTCCACATTCCTCCCCTGGGGGTGAATAACAGGAGAGAGGCAGCAGCGTGCTGTGGGCTCCCTTTTGCCAGGGTCCACACTCAGCCTGGCTGGCTGGTGGCACCACTGATGGCAGAAATGGATGGGGAGGAACCACGGAGTCCTGGAGCTGGGGTTTGGGATGTGACAGATCCCAGAGCTGAGGAGAAGGAGCTTCTCCAGATGTGTGTCCTCCACCACTTCAGACAGGTGCATTTGTTATTCCTGGTTTACAGGCAGGAAAATGAATGCTGGAGAAGAGGCAGAATGGTGATGGGTTTGCCTCTGAGCTGACAGAAGGGATGAAGTCCCTCTTTCTTGCTTTGAAGTTACGGAGAAGATCCACACCCTGTGCCCAAACTGGGTTAAAACCAGGATTACTGAGGGTGGTGAGGTCCTGGCAGAGGCTGTCCAGAGGAGCTGTGGCTGCCTCTGGATCTCTGGAAGTGTCCAAGGCCAGGTTGGACAGGGCTTGGAGCAACCTGGGACAGTGGAAGGTGTCCCTGCCCATGGCAGGGGGTTGGAATGAGATGAACTTTAAGGTCCCTTCCAGCCCAAACCAGTCTGTGATTCTGTGATAATACTGAACTCATCCTTACCACAGAGCCAGAGCCTGCAGTAAGCCCAGATCAGTGCAGGCTGCAGGAGTTCATTTTTCTGGAAGTCAGATCCCATATAACCCTGGTTAACATGAAAAGATCACACACACAGTCCAGTAGTGTTTTTGACAGTTTGGCATCCTGTTTGTCAGCAGAGTTGCACAGAAGTTTCAAGGAAACCAAGAGCAGTTTGGTGGCATTGTAAAATGGCCAAAATGAAAGTTTAGTTCCAGGAATTTGAAAAATGCTGACTTTTTGGTGCTGTTTGGCACACACACCTCTGCAGCCAGGGCAGGCTCTGCTTTCCTGGAGGTGACAGAGTCCTGAAACCCACCTATAAAATATTTGCTGTTTTTTATAAGCAATGACCTCATTTTATTAGCTGGAAAAATAAAGCAAGTGTTTCCCATGGCTAAAGGCTTTGGTTACACTGCAGTTGTTCCATTCATCTTCAGTCAAAAAAAAGAAAAAAAAAACAACAACCCACAGACAGCGAAGGGTGGTTAACAACTCCCTGTTACAACTTGCATGTTTTTCCATTCATTCTTCCAGCAGTTCAGGTCTGATTTAAACAGATCATGCCTGGGTCACTCACGTGCATATTTATTTTTCTTTGAAATGGCTACAAAGCTGCTGGGTTTGAAGGGAAACAGGCATTTGCCAGGAGCCTCTACATACCTGTCCATCAAGGTGAAGAGAAGTGAAATGTCACTGCAGGAGGCAGCGGGTGCAGGGGCTGCTCCTGCCAGAAGCAGTGAGGCTGGAATGTGGAGCACAGAGATGACAAAAGGCCAGCAACATGTGCTTAAAACCTGGTTTGCTGAGAGCCAGAGGAGGGGGTGGCACTGCTTCCATCAGGGTGGTTTTCTGCTGACCTGAAATTCCTGACCCAAACTGAACAGCACTGAAATCCAGGCTGGCAAAGCCAGCTGTGGGTGCTCGATGGCCATGGGCTGAGGATGGCAGCTCTGGCCCTGCTGCAGAGGTGATTTCTGAGTCCAACTGATCCTCTGCCATGGTTAAAGTCTGTCCTCTCTGCTTTCAGCCTGCTCAGGTGAACAAATTAAAGCAAAACTATCCCAACAAGTCCTGGATATAACTTCCTGGGAATGAAATAAGAAATAAACTCCCTCTTTGTAAACTCTTCACAGACAAACTCCACTGGGTCTGTGGATCTCTCCTGCTGCAAAATTGCTTTGTCACAGCAACCGATGCCATTAAATCTGTGGTCTGAGGAGCCATGGAGTGCTCCTCTCTGTGCTTTTCTCCTTATGGTTGGTGTGTGCATCCCAGGGACATGAGAAAGGTGCTCTCTGTGTACCTGCAATGATCGTGCTCATGATGATCAGAATTAATTACTTCTGTGCAGTTTGAACCAGAAGTTATTCTGGAATCTGTCTGTCCAGTCAGTTGCCAGTGTTGGTGATTTCCATGATCAGAGCAGAACACATCACTGTGAGTTCCACTGCTGAGATTGTCCTGCTCAGACAGCAGTGCCCAACCCCAGGTCCAAGCAGGAGCAGAGGAGTGTTCCCCACCAGGTTTATAAACATAGTTTAGTCCAACAGCTATATTGGAGAGACCAAAAAAAGACAGAATAATGTGTAGGGGTGGCAGGAAAATCTGTTTGTTCTTCTCCACCCACTCTTCCAGTGCCATCAATGATGCCCAGAGCTTGTGGTGCCTTAAGTGAGGACAGAAAAAAATGGATTTTGATGTGGTGAAACACAAATTTTACTTCTCCTTCCTGCCATTTGCCCTTTTGTAGGTCCTGGTCACAATGCTGATTCACACTTGGCTCTTCCTTGCCTGCCTGCCTGTGGTGAGCCATGTCTGGGGACGAGTGGGCCAAGGTAAGGAGCCTGCCCCTGGTCCCTGTGGTTTGTCTGTCCCCTGGGAGAGCCCAGCCCTTCCCCTCAGCAGTGACACCACTGTGAGGGGCACTCCCAAAGCCAGGCAGGACTCCAGGGGGCTGCTGGGCTCTGGTGTCTGCTGGTGAAGCTCCAAACAGCCTTTCCCAAGCACGGAGAGCAATGAGGGGTCAGGGGGCCCATCTGGGGAGAGCCCCTCCATCCCTCCCCACCCCGCCAGCCCTGTCCTCATCCCTGGCAGCAGCTCAGCCACTCCCTTGCATCAGGGATGCATTTCAGCCTGTGCAAGCAAGGAAGGGCTTCTGTGACCTGTGGGAGCCTGAGAAACAGGAAGAAAAAGGGTGTTGGATCTTTAGGCTCTGCACCTTCCTGCTTTGGGTGTTTGTGGTGAGACGTGGTGCAACATCTGGGTGAGAAAGCACGACGTGATTCCTCCTGTGTCCTCCTGCTCCCCAGAGTGACCAGAAAATGCCTACAGCACCTCAGCACAGCTGTTCTGGTGTGGAAGAACCACCTTAGTGTTACATTTGAATGTTCTGTGGAAGAGCACAGAGGTTTCTAGAGAGGTGATGGCACTGCAGGGCTGGGACAGATGTGTCTCCCTGCTGTGCATCTTCCAGACTTCTGCAGTTAAGCCTGGGCTTAACTCCCTGAGAGCTGGAGAGCAAGGTTACAGCATCAAATAGTGCACATCTAAGACAGGGCAAGGAAACAGTGGAGCTTTCATGGCACTGGGGATCATTTGCATCCAGCACATAATGGTGCTTTAGAGGATGGTGTCCTTTCTGCTCTGTCTGGGGACATTCTTGTCTTTTTAGCTTCTGGGCTCCTAGAGTGATGCCCAAGGAGCTGGACCACACTTGGCCAAAAGAAGAGAGCTCCATGTTTAATCTAACTATGAATTCCCCTCATTGTTCCACGATCTTTTACCATTTCTCTTAGGCATGATTTTGGGATTTGCTTTTTGCCCTTCACCCCTCTTTCCCCTGTTTTCTTTCTTCCTCTTCAGATTTGCCTGGGGTGAGATGTGAATCTCAGCTTTGTCTCCCCCAGATAATTATCTGCTTGTTGGGCAGCCTGCAGGAAGTCTCTGCAAGGAAAGGTTAAGGCCCAGATGTTGGGCTGAGACAAGCAGGAACCTCACTGCCAGCTCCCACTGCTTTCCTGGGTGGTGACATCGTGGCAGGGATGTCAGGAGGTGTCTGGACATCATGCAAGACCAGATTAGGGAGCTGAGGAGCCCTGGCTGACAGTTTGGCAGCACTGAGCAGAAACCCCAGGTCACTCTGAGATTTATATTTTTTTGTGAGTAATTGTAAAGGGAAAGAGATTGTTAATAACCGCAAACGAGGGGGAGCACTTGGGTGCAGATGTTTATAGTGTGCTCACTCACTGCAAATTAGGGCATCCTGCTGGAAAGGCAGCTCTGGGCACAGTGTCAGAAGGAGGGGAGAGAAAGCTGCTGAGTTGCCATCCTGCACCCAGCCGAGTGAAGAAGTTTTCATATGGTGACATTTGTGTGACAGGAATCAGCGATTCAAGCAGTGACACACGAGCTCAGACATCTAGCTGGGGTTAACAGAGAGCTGTGAAATCTGGAGATGATAAAGGAATGTACCCTTTCTTCTCTTTACCTCCTTGCCTGATACTATTTTTTTCCTCAGGATTTGTCATTTAGTTTGCAGCTCCCTGCAGCAAAGTGATACAAGCTGGTGCCCATGAGTTATGGTCCTGCCAGGAGCTGTTATTTACACTTTATCAGGTTTTCTTTTTTATTTATTTATTTTTTCCTTCTTTCTAAACCCAGCTGGTCCTCAGAGCTGCCTCTGAAATGATCATTGTGCAGAAGTTTGGGATCCATCACCTGGGGAATTTCTGTATTTCTCAGCAGCCCAAGCCTATTGAAGAGCTTTGCTTGAACTTACTTATCTGTTTGCTGCCCTCCCATTTCGCGTGTTTGCACTGAGCACATTTGCTGTAAAAAAAAAATCATTCAGCATGAAAGCTCCTGGGAGAGCCCTTCATGACATGAAGGGTTCAGAGAAAGCCTCCACCTCTGGGGGGGCTGCTTCACCTTTCTGCAGGGGTATAAACTGAGCACCCGAGACTCTCCCCTTTGCACAGGAGGCTCCAGGCCTGCAGAGGTGCAAGGAGACTGCAGGAGCTGCCGTGCTGCCCCAGGGGATGCTGAGGACTTGCCTGGGGTGGGGAAGGTTCCCTTTGAACTACAACCACTCCCGTGCCCGTAGAGGAGGCAGCACAGGTGGGTTTGGTGGGAGGAGCTGCACCCCTAACAGCACGGACACGTCTCCTCCTCCCCAGGGTCAGGCCGGCTGAAACTCACTGTGCTGGCAGAAGACAGGCTCCAGATGAAGTGGAAAGAGACTGAAGGGAACATCAGTGGCTACAAAGTTCGGGTAAAGCCCATGGCAGGTAGGTGCTGACACCCTGGACAAGAGTCCCAGCAGAGATTCCTGTGTGAGAGGGACTGAGCTCCACCTTCTGTCTGGAGCACAACAGGACCCAAGCACGAGCATTAAGGGAGTAGGGACAAGGCAGAGGGAATTACCCACAGCCTGTTCTGCTTCCAAGTGCTGGTGTCACTGGGCTGTACATGCAGCATTGACAAGGAGCCTTTCTGGCCCCTGTGGAAGCAGTCTGTAGTGCCAGCCAAAGCAGGCACAGGGAAGAGATGAAATTCAGCCCTCTTCATCCCAGGCGGAAGGTTTCACCAGAAACACTGTTCTTTGGGGCTCTGTGAGACAAAAATGAAAAAGGTTCATTGCCTGGCTCCTCTGTGGGAGCTCCCAGCCCCACCACCACCTGCAGGGACATGGAAAGGGAAGCCTTTGACCCTATTTGTGAGGGTAGAATCATCCCTCTACCTCCCTACCCCTACTCCCTGATTTCAGATGTTGAAGCTGGCGGTGTTGGAAGGACACGATGTCCCTCAGCGGGGAGGAGGGGCTGGGGGCACCCTTAGTCCTGGCTGGCACTCGGCTCCCAGGCGCTGCCGCCTTCCCAGCGAGCCGGAAAAGGGAGCTGCGGGGCAGGAGTGCGGGCGGCAGCTCCTGTGATCATCCACCCGTTTTTAGCTCAGCCCCCACCTGTTTCCCAGGCTGGAGCAGGAGGTTTCTCATTCCTTCCCTGCCCCGCTCCTCCCCAGAGCCTCAGCTCGGCAGAGATGGATGAGCATCCCGGGAATGCAGGGAATCCCCACCGGCCTCCCAGCACATGCCTGAGGCTTTCCCTCCTGGGCTGGGGAGTTTCCAGCCCTAGGCAGGAGCACAGGGATGGCTGGGTCACAAACGCACCCATCTCCATCATTTAAAGCTCGCAGACCTTTCCTGGTGAGAGGGGTTTAGGGAGCTGCTCTGCCTCTGTTTTGTGCAGCACGGAGCTCATGGGGCAGCGATCACTGCCTCTGCTCACTGTCCTGCCAACACAGAAACGCTCCAGCTCCTGGCTGGTCAAGGCATCCCACTCCCAGGACAGGGTCCAACAGCTCGGGACGTGGCTGTGGAGGGGTTTGGAGGCAGTGCCAGCCCCAGAAATGAGCTGTGCCCTGCAGGCAGCAGCTGCCCTTGGTGACAAATGGGGCAGAGACAGCACAGCTGGGATGAGTAAGATGAGTCTGAGTGCTAGCAGTGGCCTCCAGAGACACCGAGTCCCTTCCTCATTTTGTCACATATGACCTCAATCAGTTGGGTGTTTCCATAAGCAGTTGCCAGTCTTTACACTCTGAACACCAGCTTTTCACTCTACAGCTCCTTGGGAAGTTGGTGAGAGTTGCACTAATACTAGGTGGGAAGTAATTTTCTAATCTGGGCACTCCTCAAAATTTAAAGCATAAATAGGAGCTGACTTTGGTCCCTAGGCAGACATTCCCTGCATTTCAGTGCTGCTTTTGCAGCTTAAATTTAAGCTCTGACAGGCTCTGAACTGTGGCTTCCCACCTCAGGGGACTCGGAGCAAGAAGTCATGCTGAAAACCAAGACTCCCAAAGCCACTGTGGGAGGGCTGAGCCCCACCAAGGAATACACCCTGCAGGTCTACGTGCTCAATGGCTCCCAGGAAGCCCTGTTTGCCAAGAGGAAATTTGTGAGTAAGTGGAGAGGGCTAAATTTTACCTGTCACAGCCCCTGAGGGTCTTGGGGATGTGGCTGCTCAGAGCCCATCCTCTGGCACACGCCCTGCAGGCTGTTTGGCAGTCACAGAGCCTGGTACTATTTTGGTTGGAATTAGAAAGGGAGATGGGGAAGACCCAGGGGATGAGGGGTGGGACTCTGGCTCACAGGCCTCTCGAGATGGGCAATTTCTCTGTTTTTGGTCTTCCTACAGTAGAGGAACTCAAAAACGCATCCCAGACTAGAAACAACCAAAGGAATGCAGGAGCTGCATCAGGAAAGAACCTCACCTCCTCGGGGAGCTCAGCAGCTGAGCACAGTGGGATGGCAGAGGCCACCCCACCACCCCTGAACACTGCCCTGTCACAGGCAGGTGGGTGCTCTCACCATCCTGGAGTCACACGGGATTGACTTTGAGCCACAGTCTGTGCTGTGCTACCATGGCTGGAGCTTTCAGCTGTCCCTAACACCATTCCCCTTTTCTCCCTGCAATCTCCCTCCATCAGAGGTATTCCTTCAGTGAGTCTTGCTAGCCTGGTCTCATCCTTTGCATACAATTCTTAGTTACAGAAACACAGCAAGCCACCTAAAAATATTTGCCCCTCATTCCAGCCAAGCCGAAAATGCACGTCCAGGTGTCCAAATTCAGCAGATGCTAATTTATCCTTCAACTGAATGTAGATCCTTTGAGAACAAGCTGTTCCCTGGGTATCCTGGGGCTGTTGGTGCTTTTTTCCCAAAGCTCCATGTCCCAGGGCTGGCTGCAGGTGCTCTACAAGGATTTCCTCAACCTCCCTGGCTGAGGACTGTATGTAACTACAGAGTCTCGTGTTTCCATGAGCTCAAAAGGGAATTACACCTGTTGATGGAAGAAAGATCCATCGGGGCCATTATCCAAAAAGTCTTGCACTAGCTCAGGGTGTTTGCAAGTCACGGATTACTGAACTTGGGAGAGCAACTGGGTATGAGGTGCCATGGGATGTTTTCCCTGATTTATATGTCATAAACATTCATTGTTTTTCATCATCGAAGATAATGGGAAGGACAAACTTGCTGATGTGATCCATTTTTAACATCAGCTCCTGAGCGCACAGGCAGCTCTCTCAGAGAGATATGAACGGAGGTGGTGTCAGTTTATCCACCTATTTCCATAAGCTTGTAGGAATTTTTTACCCTCTCTGGCCCCTCCTTCACCTGTGCCAAATGTGGCTTAAATCAGCTGAGGAGTGGAGTTGCACAGGTAGGGACAATGGGATTTCTCTCTTTGGAGCACAGCAAAGGACAGAGCTGAAAAGAAGAGACAGAAAGGGATTCAGCCAAAGAGCTCAGGAGAAACGACAAGAAACCAGCCCAGTGTGGAGGCCAGTGTGACAGAAACAACATCAACAACCCCAAAATCATCCCCGCGCGCTCCCGCACACGCAGAGCGAGAGTCTCCAGGAAAAGAAAAACCCCCAAAAGATCCCCTGAGGAGAGGTGAGAGTGGGTTCAAACATGTCTTGCTCCTTCTTCCCTGCTGTTTTCCCTAAGACTCATTGAATTCAAGCTTTGCAGCCCACCCTCTGCCTCCCACCCCCTACCCCCAGAGTACAGTGCTGCTGGTTGTGCTTCCAATCACTAGGTCATGCTTGGGGAGCTGTCAGAGCTCACGGGAGAAATCTGGAGTTCTGTAGAACATGAATTCTCAGGAAAGCTGGAGTCAGGCCAAAAATTCCTTCCAGATGATTTAATTTATTGATTTTAATTGATTTGGCACCATTCTCTCGTCATGTTGTCATCTCCCCCTGCTTCTGGCAGATTCATGTAAGCATTTGTGTTCTTCAGCAGAGCACCCCCAGCCATGGGCCTTTCCAAGGTGTTGCCTTTCCAAACACCAGGGGTGTTTGTGACCTGGCCTGCTCCTCCTCCTGGGCTTGCTCTTCGTGTTTCACAGATCCAAGGGGATCCTTCAGATTCAGATGAGATTGTGATTTGCTCCCAGCTCTGTTGAAATGGTGGGAATGGGATGGGCCAGTGCATCCACTTTGGCCCAGCAGAAATCCTTGATTGTGACAGGAGACATACCTCATTGGAGCCTGATAAAACTTAATGGGATCATCTGTTTCCCCTCCACCAAAGATGGAAAACTTCCCATCTGAGAAATACTTGAGGAAGATGCATTCAATTAGCAGCATGCCTTATCTTATCCTCTGTAGAGCTGAAGGCCTGGGGTGGGGAGGAAGGCAGAGGTGGAGTATCCACAGTGCCAACAGGTTTTTACAGAGAGATTAGATTTAATATAAAGCCATGAAATAATTGTAGCCCACAGGGGATCTCGTGATGGAATGGAATTAAGCAATCACCTGCAATTCTTGGAGACTTAGGCTAGATAAAAGGAAGCACTGGGCTGGGGCAGAGATGGAGTGGAGCTGACAGCTTGCAGAGAGCAGTGCTTGGGTTAGCACTCGCTTCCTGACAGCTTTAACCCCTTCTCTGCAGAGGTGCAGCTGCACACCACTCCATTTCGAGGTGCTGAGATGGGTCATCCTGGGCTCCGTGGTTTTCACAGGATGCTGGCATGTGCCAGACTGGCAGATGGTCCATTCCCCCATCCAGACAAGGCCTTGCACAGCAGATTTGCTTTTTGTCTTAAAACTGAGGCAGGTTTTCCTCCTTACAATTGCTTCTCTCAGCATCACACCTTTTCCCTCCAGGCTCCCAGTTCCAGTGTGACACACCTGCAATGACTGATATTGTCCTGCTTGTGGATGGCTCCTGGAGCATCGGGCGCAACAACTTCAAGCTCATTAAGGAGTTCCTGAGCAATCTGATTTCCCCATTCAGTATTGCAGAAGACAAGATAAGAGTGGGTAGGGCATGCTCCCGTTTCCTGGAATGCTGATGTTTGAAGGGGCCTTGGTCTCTTGCCCCTGTGCTCCTCTTGGGAGCTGTCATTTCTTTAGGATGAGGTCCTAGAGCTGCTTTTGGAAGCTTTTCCCATCTGGCAGCAAGCTCTGGCCTCTAGTGGCTGTGAAAAATATCTGCACAGTGAACAGAAGCACTGTCTTTGGGCAGCCCTAGATGGTGTGGTGATGCTGAGATACTTCTGGGATTAGCTGCTGTCTCTGAGGACGTGCTCAGCCACCAATGCACTGAGTGCAGTGGCAATGCCACGCTGGGGCTGCTGTGAGTCCAGCAGGGAATGGGGCTGCTTCCAGCCCAGAGTGATGCTGACAGCCAGGCTGTACATGAAATAGGATGGTGTAAATCCTTCTGAGCCCTTGCAGCTGATTGTTTGACCCAGATTAACCTTGACAACCTCTGATCACCATGACAGAGGTGTGTACCTTTGTACCCTGTGGGGTCTGGAGCATCATTTTGCTGCCAGCATGGCAGGGCCATAGAATCATAGAATTGTGGAATATCCTGATTTAGGAGGGCCTCACAAGGATCATCAGGTCCAAGTCCTGGCCCTGCACAGAACACCCCGAGGATCCCACCCTGTGCCTGAGGGCATTGTCCAAACATTCCTTGAGCTCTGTGAGGCCTGGCACTGTGACCGCTGCCCTGGCGAATGTATTCAGTGCCCCCACCATCTGGGGGAAGAACCTTTTCCCAATATGCAGCCTAAACCTCCCCTGACTAAACCTCATGCTATTTTCTCAGAACCACACAGAGCAATGGAGTTAGAAGCCCCACCTGCTCACCCCCAGTCCCTGTCCTTATTTTGTGTCATCCTCCCTGCCAATCCTGATGCCAGTTCCCAGAGTGGGCCTCCTGCAGCTCACCTGGGCTGGCTGGGTGCCCACAGCTCCTATCTCCCCCAGGGCTGTCCCAGTACAGCAGTGACCCCCGCACCGAGTGGGATCTGAGCTCTTACTCCACCAGGGAGCAGGTGCTGGAGGCCGTGAGGAACCTGCGGTACAAGGGTGGCAACACCTTCACAGGTAACTCCAGCTTGCAGGGCTCGGAACAGCCCATGCAGCTACGGTGGGGGAAGCTGGATGCATAATGGATAATTCCCATGGATAATGTGCTCTGTGGGGACTGTGACCACGAAGGAGCAGAGAAAACAGTAAAGGCGTGGGGGTTTTTGGAAGGCTGTGGCACAACCTCCATCTCTGCCCCTCCCCAGGTCTAGCACTGACCCACGTCCTGGAGCAGAACCTGAAACCAGATGCCGGTGCCAGGCTGGAGGCTGAGAAGTTGGTAATCCTCCTGACTGATGGGAAATCCCAGGACGATGCCAACCTGGCTGCTCAGACCTTGAAAAACCTGGGCATAGAGATATTTGCCATTGGTAAGACCACAGCCATTGACAAGCTGTAGGACAAAGCCAACCTGTTTTTAGTTATCTTCAAATTCAAGGTTATGTTCCCTTAACTTTGACAGAAGCATCCTGAGGCTGTACAACTGAGGTAGTGGATGAGACCTCGTTACATGTTGGCTCAGATGAAAATTAACTCATTTGTTCAGCCCAGGCAGTGTCTTCGAAGGGTATTTTTTTTTGGAGAAAGTATTCACATGAGAGATTTCACACCTCCCACCTAAAGACCTTTGGGAGCTTCAGGTACCAGTGCCACGAAAACAATATTCTCAGCTGTGGAATTAGACAAGAGAATGTTGTATTGGGGATGGTAGGAGACCTCCTGTATGATTACTGCCTCTCACAACTTCCCATTTCTCTGAATAACAATATTATCTGCTTTGCACTGTCTGGCAGCAACACTGAGACACGGAATGGCCTTGAGCAGCTCTGGCCTTGAGCAGCTCTGGCCTTGAGGACCACATGAGGTCTGCTGGAGACTGATACATGAGCAATAAAGTTACATAAAAACTCCCCTAAAATTGCAATCTCCGAAAGTTTAAGTGGTAATTTATGTTGGGAACATGCAAGTGAGGGTTTATTTCATAGGGTTATGTAGGTAAGTGGCTTTTATGAAGGGAGGAGAGCTGCTGAGCCTCCTTGGGCAGTGTTAGTGAACCTTGAACCTAGCTCTGGGAAGCAAAATGAGTTGTACTGTGGAGCTTGATCAGCAAAGAGTTAATGAGGATGGGGAGCTGAAGGATGGGGATGGAGGATGCTGTGTGATGGAGAAGTCCTGTTACATAAATGGGCTGCTTTTTGCTGATCCCTGACTGTTGAAATGCAATGTGATGTTCTGATGAACAACAGGCTCTCTGTGGGGAGCGCTGGCACCTCATAAATATAAAATGGTTGTTTGTTCACTCAGTCCCTCATCTGTTTATGCCAACTGCCTCTCAGGCTGAAACATACCTACCTTTCTGACAGCAAAGCCTGCAAGTGGTGAGGAGGCAGGGAAGCAGAAGGAGGAGTCACCAGGCTGCCTCCAGGCCACTAAAGGCTTTCTGAGCTGAAAGCTCAGCCCCGGCTGGGCTGAGGTGGCTGCTGCAGGGAAGCCCAGGGGCACTGAGACACCACTCTGCAGGTGGAGTGACGAGGAGCAGGGTGGTGGTGAGCCCACCCCTGGGGGAGTCCCTCTGCTCATCCCTGAGTGTCTCAGCCTGGCTCTCTGGGGTTCTTTGCAGGGGTGAAGAACGCGGACGAGGCGGAGCTGAGGCAGGTGGCCTCGGAGCCCCTGGAGCTCACCGTCTACAACGTGCTGGACTTCCCCCTGCTCAGCTCCCTGGTGGGCAAACTCACACGGGTCCTGTGCACCAGGATCAAGGAGAGGAGCCACAAGGAAACCACAGGTGAAGTGGGACCTCCCCGGTGGGGGCCGAGCTTGCTGCTGCTGGCCATCCCCCTTCCCCTTGGAGGGTAAAATCACCTGATGACAGCAATTGCCATTATAGAGAGAAGGGCCTTCCTTTCCCTCTCCCTTTGTCATATGGTATGATAAATGTGTTGTAACCCTCTCCTTTTTTTGACTTTCTTCCAACCAAAAAGAGGCAGAAAAAACAGAAGAACTATGATGAAAATATACTAGGGGAAGTGTATGGGGTAAATGTGGAGGTAGGATGATAAAACACCTAAACACATTTTTTTTTTCTCCACCAAACTTTGCATGTTGGATCTCCAAGGCATTTTCAAGTTCAAATCAAGCAGCCATTTCTTTCCTTTGCTGGGGAACAGTTTACATGATGAAGAACATGAAGAGCAACTCCAGATGTTAGCTTAGATCCTCAGGAGAAATATAATGTACATATTTGTACCTCTTTTTGCTCTAAGATTGACCTAAGCAGAATGGGAACATCTACATTTCAAACATAATTTTATTTTAATGCTCTGGACATTCATATAAATAAATTCATTTATTCTTATTGATTTGTATTTGACATAATTAGACATTTTACAAAGAGGAAGGTTAGGCTCAAGAAAAATGAGCTCCTCCAAAAAGAAACCAAATTAATTTTTGCTTGTTAATTTTGACAAATTTTTGTGATTGAGGAACGCAGACTTGTGTTGAAGAATTATTTGCAGCACCAAGCAAAATGCACAGTCTGCTCTTTATGGAGTATTTATATTCTCTGTAGACTCAGTTTTAAAATATTGATTTCAGAGCAGTCTGGAACAGTTTCTATAGTGTACAGGGAAGGAGGCTGCAACTTGATTTGAAAAATGTCACTCACATTTATGAGCTGGAAAGCACATTTGGCATGAGACATGTGAATACAAGAAAATAACTGTGCTTTCAATTCCTAGGCAGCGCTGTGAAAGACACCCCTGTGAACACTGGCCCCCAGCTCAGCCCAACTGACCTGAAAATATCTGCTGTGACCTCCAAGAGCATGCACTTGGCCTGGAGCCCTCCTCCGAGACCACCGAAGAAATACCGGGTTGTGTATTATCCATCCAAGGGTGGGACCCCCAAAGAGGTGAGAGACCTTTCCTGGGACACCTGAGACTGCCACAGCTTCCAGGTGGTGGCTGGGAATTGAAGTAGGCTTGGGTGGACAAAAACAGGGTGGTAGTGGGACAACAGTTAAGCCAGAGATGAAATTAAATGCACAATGAGTGTAAACGTGATGAGGTAATAGGGTGACAAGACAGAAGATGTTGATTTTTCTCTTAACCAGTGTTATCTCCTCCCTAAATCATGTGTTTTGACTCAAAGAGGACACTCAGGTACAGAGAGCTGTCCAAGGATACTTATCTGTGATGGTTATGATTTAAAAAAAAAAAAAAAAAAATCCCAATTGTGGATGAATTTCCATTGATTTCAGTGAGAGCATGACTAGAGTCTTGTGCTCAGTGTTTGCACAAATCCCAGGCTCAGGGGTCAGGAATCCTTTCTGCCTCTCACCTCTCTGTTTTGGAGAGATTTTAGCTAGCACAAAGCACAAAGGGCAACTGGACTTCATGTTTCTGGACACAGATCTGCCACGGAGAAGCCACACTGGCCAGGGTTGGCCAGTTCAGCCGTTCCATTGCTGAACAGCAGTAATGCCTGAAGTTTGAGCTTTCATGTTTTTCAGATTCTGTGCTGCCCAGGGGTGCAGTTCTGAGACTCACATTAAGTGCTAGTAAGCTCTCCTCACACAGTAGGTAGACAAAGCAAATCCTTTTCCTGCTGGAGACCCAGGACAACTTTCAGACCCAACAGCACAAACAAGGGTGGACTGAAGGGAGGAACAAGAAGGATGGCAACTCACAACCTGAAGCTGTAACTGGACAATTAAACCCCAATATGCAAATGGGCCAAAACTTATAAAAATGTGAGACCTCATGACTCATCAGCCTTTTTTTGTGGCCACTTTTAGTCCACCTTGGGTGTAGCCCTGGTCAGGCTGTCCTGCCCAGGGTGTACCCTAAGGGCATTTCAATAAATACCTGCTTTATTCTCTTAGCTCTGGCCAGTCTCTGTTTCAGGTCAGCCTTCCCAAGGCATCAGCAGTGGCACCTCCCTGCCTTGACAGCCCAGCCTTGTGCTTGCAGGTGGTTTTGGAGGGAGCAGTGTCCTCGGTGCAGCTGTCCAACCTGACCTCACACACCGAGTACCTGGTGTCCGTCATCCCCGTCTACGCCGCGGCCGTGGGCGACGGGCTCAGAGGCGTCACCTCCACACGTAGGTCGTGAGTAGAGACAACTGTGCTGGTGCCTGCTGATGGAAGGTGAGCAGAGCCTGCTCTCTGACCATCTCAGACTGCAGCCTGCCTTGTGTACTTCCCAGCTGGAGTTCAGCCTGCCTGCAGGTCTCTGTGGAGGGGCTCAGAATTCAACCAGGCAATATTCCGGCTGGTGGTGGGGTCCCAGGAACAGGACCCTAGAAAGGCTCAGAGCCACCCCAAAAGGTATCTCCTCAGAGACAGCTTCTTGAGGGGCAAGAGTGCTTTCCTCAGCCGTCAGAGAGCGTCTCAGCAGAAGGCAGAGCAGGGATTTTTCAGCTGGTGTGATCTCAGCTCAGGGATTCTCAGCTCAGTGGTTTCTCAGCTCCTGCCTCTGCGAGGTTGCTTCTCTTTTAGCCAGCCCGGGAAAAAGAGAGAGAGAGGGCCCGTGTGGAGATTCCACAGGAGGTACTTTATTGCAAAGGTACCAGCGAAGGGATCCAGGGACAGAGTACCCTGGGGACTAGGGAGACCCAGGGGTTTTTCTGGGACACCAGGGTGGGAGGGAAAGGGTACAAAGCCAATCATTCACAACAGATCTACATAAAATCTCCTGGAGGCTTGTGGGCCCTTTTTGTGGTCGCGGTAATATAAAGCTCGTTTCCTTCTCTAGTGATTTGCAGGGAGATTGTGCAATCCTTCTTATCTCTTTCAGCAGGCCTCCCTCCAGGGCAGAGCCACCGGGGCTCAGCCCATCCCCACAAGGCAAGACCCTGAGCAACCTGTAATTTCAGCAGCTGGTTGGGCCAGAGACCTCCAGGGGTCCTTTCCACCTATGTCATTCTGCAAAGCAGAACATGGCAGTAACACACCCTGCTAGAAATATAGTGCAGCTCTTTGGTNAGCCTTCCCAAGGCATCAGCAGTGGCACCTCCCTGCCTTGACAGCCCAGCCTTGTGCTTGCAGGTGGTTTTGGAGGGAGCAGTGTCCTCAGTGCAGCTGTCCAACCTGACCTCACACACCGAGTACCTGGTGTCCGTCATCCCCGTCTACGCCGCGGCCGTGGGCGACGGGCTCAGAGGCGTCACCTCCACACGTAGGTCGTGAGTAGAGACAACTGTGCTGGTGCCTGCTGATGGAAGGTGAGCAGAGCCTGCTCTCTGACCATCTCAGACTGCAGCCTGCCTTGTGTACTTCCCAGCTGGAGTTCAGCCTGCCTGCAGGTCTCTTTATCTGTGGAGGGGCTCAGAATTCAACCAGGCAATATTCCGGCTGGTGGTGGGGTCCCAGGAACAGGACCCTAGAAAGGCTCAGAGCCACCCCAAAAGGTATCTCCTCAGAGACAGCTTCTTGAGGGGCAAGAGTGCTTTCCTCAGCCGTCAGAGAGCGTCTCAGCAGAAGGCAGAGCAGGGATTTTTCAGCTGGTGTGATCTCAGCTCAGTGATTCTCAGCTCAGTGGTTTCTCAGCTCCTGCCTCTGCGAGGTTGCTTCTNTTTGTTTTTTTCACTCACGATCTCCAAGTGAATTTAACTCTCTGTAACACAGAGATTATGTTAGACATGGGGTAGGTGCCCACCAGCTTGCAGTAGCTGTTGTAAAGCCAGGTGTCCCCTGGGTTTTGAGTTGTTCCAGGCCTCATACACTGAAGGTACCTTTGTGCCTTATTTTTCTCTTTAGTGCCTTTGTCTCCCCCTCGCTCCCTGCGCGTCTCTGAGCTGAGCCACAACAGTCTGAGGCTGAGCTGGAAAGCAGCCCAGGGAGCCACACACTACCTGGTGCTCTGCTCTGCAGCCCCTGATGGAGCAGAGGACTATACAACAGAGGTAGAGTTTGTGACAATAGTGATAATATTGTTTTTTTCTCTGCCTGGGCTGAGTTTAGTGCCAGCTCTAAGCTTTGACAAGCGGTATCATGTGGTCAAAGAAAAAAAAAAAGGTATCAGAATTATTGCCAGAAACAGCTTTCATAAAAGATTCTTTTTTTAATGGCTTGTCTCAAAAATGATTTATAACTGCAAGGGTTTCATGTGGGAAATTAGAGCATGGGAGAGATCTGGCTGCCTTTTGGGGCCCTGGAAACCAAGACACTGAACTCACGTCCTTGCAGCCCCAAGTGTAATCAGTGTATCCTTGAGGCTGTACATAAACATCTTGGCTGTGTGTATCTTTAAATGTTAATTGAAAATGCGTTACGGCGGATTTTGCTGACACCTGAAAACATACCTACGACACTGCAGATGAACAAAACAATGCTTGATTAATGGAAAATCCTTAAAAGCATCTAAGAACCCTTTGTTGTGCATTTTAATGCCTTATCTGGAGTACCTGTAGGCTGATGATATGAATTAAAAAAAACCAAACTGATTGGGTGGGAGCATTTATTGCCTCTTCGACTAAGATTCCCCTTTGGAATGCACAGCAATAGGGGCAATTGCAGGATGGTTTTCAAAACAGAACAATTAATACTCTGCTTTCAGGGCACAATCATGGGCTTTTATAAGATTCAGAACACTTAAAGCAGCACCAACATTCAAGCTTGTATTTCAGCACACTTAAAAACACTCCCGCTGCTACCTGACCTACTCCCTGCAAGAGTGCAATGCTGCAGACCCATGGCACGTCTGCCACACCAGCATTAAAACCTTCCCATCTTCTCACAAAGGGTGCTGCAGACTCCTGAATGCCGCCGCGGTGCCTCTGTGCGGGGGGCAGGCTGCGGGAGCAGAGCTGTGCCCGCGCCGTGCCGGCAGCAGATGGCAGCAGCCCGGCAGCGCTCCTGCCACCGCATCCCGCGGGGCTGGGAAAAGCGGGACCGCAGCTCCCGAGCAGCCCCCGAGCCAACCCACAGCAGCAGCATTTTGCTGTGAGACACTCGGGGCTCTGCAGAGCAGGGTTAGGAGGAGGAGGGCTGCGCATCCCCCAAGCGGTTTGGTGTCCCAGGGCAAGGGAGGCAGAGCACCTGCCCAGGTGGGGAAGGGACTGGAGGAGAGGAGAATGAGGGGAGGCATCATCGAGGTCGGCAGTTGCCTCAAGAGGGGCAGCTCCCACCTCTGCTCTGTGTGACCAGCGGCAGGACCCGAGGGAACAGCTGGGGCTGTGTCAGGGAAGGTTTTGGTGGGATATCAGGAAAGGGTTCCTTACCCGGGGGGTGGTTGGGTGCTGACCAGGCTCCCCAGGGAATGGTCACAGCACCAGGGTGGCAGAGGTCAAAGAGAATTTGCACAATGCTCTCAGGCACATGGTGGGGCTTTCCTGTTCAGGAACAGGATTTGGATCCTGATGATCTTTGTGATCCCTTCCAGTTTGGGATATTCTGTGACACCATGAATCTAAGACCATTCTAGACTGGAGATGTCCCTTTAGCATATCCAAAGGGTCCTTGGCCCATGTCTCTGTAAGGTCCTGCTCTCTCAAATGTGTTAGGAAGTACCCTAGAGCTGATGAGTGCCCTAAACCCCCTCTCTGTTGCAGGTGAAGGTGACCCAGCCCGAGGTGCTGCTGGAGGGGCTGTCCCCCAGCACTGGGTACTCTGTGGCAGTGTATGCCATGTATGGGGAAGATGCCAGTGATCCAGCCAGCATCCAGGAAACCACCTGTAAGTGCTGCTGCTGCTTACTGAGTTGTTATTAAACACTCAAGGCAGGAGAGATGTGTTAAATGAGGTGCTTCCCATATTGTGCATGTGGCTTGCACACACGCTGCCTCTTTTCTGATGGATCTGGAGTGAATATTGGTCCCCAAGGGGATCTCTAATTGCATGGTGAGCTGTGAAAAAGGAGTGCTGTTCCCCTGGTAATAAAGGGCCCTTGAAAGAGGTGTTCCTTGAAGTCTTTGTAGTCTGGAGGGGGGAAAAGGCAATCATCTGGCTGTTTCCTCACCTAAATCCACAGCAGCCCTTCATAAGCTCCCAGACGTGCATGTAGTAGTGAATCGAGGGAACATTTTCCTGCATAATGAAGGAGCCTCTTAGGTCAGGGCGGGCTCACCTGAGGGCAGCAGGAGGCAGCGGGTGGCCTTTCCTTTGTGCAGCCTGTGAAGGCTGGCAGTGCTGTCACTGACTGTTGTTGCAGTGGCCCTGAGCCCTCCCAGATACCTGAGCTTCTCCGAGCTGAGCCACGCGTCCGTGCGGGTCAGCTGGGAGGCGGCAGCCGCGGCCGTGCGCGCTCACCACGTCACCTATGTCTCTGGCAGAGGGGGCAACGCTGGGCAGGTGAGTCCTCAAAGGCAGGAAAACAGGAGCTTGGGAAGCTGGGAAAGGCCCTGTTCTCCTTCAGCTGCATGCTTCGGGGAGAGCTTGTGTGCTGGCAGAGTGTTAACTCTGAAATGGGCGCTTTTGCTGCAGCTGTCACCACGTGCTGACCCCTCTGCAGCTGTACCCTCTGGAGTCACAGGAGGGTTGGGGCTGGAAGGGGCATCCATAACCATCTAGTCCAACTCCTCTGCAGTGAGCAGGGACATCTTCAGCTAGATCAGGTTGCTCAGATCCCCATCCAATCTGGCCTTGAATGTTTCCAGGGATGGGGATCCCTGGATTCCACCATCTCTCTGGGTAACCTGTGCCAGTGTTTTGCCACCTTTGTTGCAAAAGCCTGTCTTATATCTCATCTGAATCTACCTCATTTAGTTTAAAGCCAGGACCCCTTGTCCTTTAGCAGCAGACCTTGCTAAAAAAGCCTGTTCTCATCTTTCTTATAAGCTCCCTTTAAGTACTGAAGGTCTGCAATAAATTGTCTCCTTTTCATCAGGCTGAACAAGCCCAAGTGTCTCAGCCTGTCTCTTACAGCACTCACACAACTCTCCCTCTGTCTCAGCCTGTCTCTTACAACACTCACACAACTTTCCCTCTGCAGGTGGAAGTTCCTGGCACTGCAACATCCACTGTCCTGAGGCCTCTGTCCTCCCTCACGCAATACTTCATCAGTGTCAGATCCACATACGATGAAGGGGACTCCTTTCCAATCACTGGCAATGTCACCACCTGTAAGTAAGGAATGGAAAGACTTCTGGTCTCAGTAAGAGGTGACAAAGTTGGTTTGTGTGTCTCTGAACTCAGATGCTTTGAAGACTGGCCCCAGCAGTTCATGGCCAAAACCCTTGCACAGAGCACAGATGGCTGCTGTTCTTTGTGTGTGGAACATGTCCAGCTGTGTTAGGCTCAAAATGAGGTGGAAGGGATAAAGAAAAGAAGCAAATGAAGAAAACCTTGATGTATCACTAGCCTCTGCATCCTTGAGAGCCCTCCTAGCCTACTTCCCTTTACAAAACCAATGTGTGCTCTCAGTAAACGAGATAACCTGTCTTAATTAGGGCTTTAAAAATAATTTACCCCAGTCTGTCCTGATGACTGCTGTCATATGGGTCTGAAGAAGCGACAGACAGGCTGGTCTCAGACATCTGCTCGGTTGATGTTTTGCTCCCCAGCCATCTGCTCCCCACCTTGGCTCTGACAAGCTGCTGTCAGAGCCTGCACTTCAGCTCCTGTCCCTTGTGCACCCCTCAGTGAAGGTGCCCCCTCCCCGTGCTCTGAAGGTCACCGAGCTCTCCGGGAACAGCCTCCGCCTGCAGTGGGAAGCTGTCGCTGCCTCGGATGTGGTTGTCTATCAGATCAAGTGGAGCACAGCCAGTGGAGAGAAGCCTCAGGAGGTACGAGCCCACACGCAGCTCTGGGGAGGCTGGGCTGGCTCTGAACTCACCTGCTGGAGTGGCAGAGAGCTGTGTAAAACTATTCAGGGAAATGCACTCCAGCAATTGAACAGTTCAGCAGGACCCATCCTGGGTCTGGCTTTCAGTGGAGCAGTCACCTTGAAGGGTGGAGGCAGGAGGGACAGCAGGGCAGAGTCCCACAGGCTCTGGGAAGATTGCAGAAGTGTTCTGGGAAACCACAAGGATGAAATTTAATAGGGACAAGCAGAAAGTATTAAGCTTAGGCAGGAATAATTAACCACAGGTATACAGGATGTGGAACAAATAGATAAGAAGCAATTCAGTAGAAAAAGATCTGGGGTTGCAATCTGGGGTCCCAATGTCAAGATGTTGTGGATAAGAAAAGGACAATACTTATTTATAGCTGGAGAAGAAGCTTTTAAGAAGGTGAAGCATTTTCTCTTTTCCTCAGTGCTAGGAAGCACTGGTACTTTTGGGATACTGCTCTTTGGGAAGGATGAGGTCCAAGTGAGGAGCACACAAAGGAGCACGACCAGAGACAGAGCTGGTGCAGGAGGGGTAGGGATGGACCAGGTGCCCTTTCCACCTGAAGCCCTATTTTCAGTATGAGGTCAATCAGCAGTTCAAATGGAGGCTTAACACTCAAGTCTCTCCTGCAATGAGTGAGACCAAATATGTTCCCTCTGGGCTGGAACAGAGGAGTACTGGGACTGCTGTCCCCAGCTCCCCTAGAAGCTGGAAACTCAGCAAAGGGATTCTGTGCTCCCAGCAGGCACTGCCTCCTGTCAGAGCTCTGTGGTGCTGAAGGAGCTGCTGATTATAACTGGGCTGCCATGCACAGGCATCTGCTCTGCATTATTCAGGGCTGGAATTTTGCCTTTGCTTACACGTGTGCAACCCCAAACAGTGAACTTTGGCCCCAAAGCCCAGTGCTAACTCATTTGTGCCCACGGGCAATCTGTGAGCCAGGCACTTGGGCGGCATGCGCCAGCCTGGGGATGCCTGGCAGTGGGACTGACTCATTTCCTCCCCTGCTGCAGCTCTCCCTGGCTGGAAACCTGGTGACAGCCGTCCTGCCCGGCCTGCAGAAGAACACTGACTACAAAATATCCATCTGGGCCTACTACAAAGATGGTGCTCGAAGCGACACCGTCTCTGTTCACCACAGGACCAGTAAGTGACCAGCGCTGGCATCCACAGCCCAGGGAGGGCAAACAGGGCATGGCATCCTCACAGCTCAGCACACACCTGCAGCTCAGACTGGTCACCTCCAGCCCTGAAAACCCAAGTGTCTGAAAAAAGCTAGAGGTACCTAGGTTTCTGGCTGAAAGTGTTCTCAACCTGTCCTGAGGACAAGAGGCTGGACAATCACATCAGGGTGCATTTTAGAGGCAGCTGGCAATCCTTGCAGGTGTTCCACGTAGAACACATTTCATCCCTCCTCTGCCTCAGTGTAGGGCATGGATGGAAATGAATTCTGAGGGTGTTCAGCTGAACATGTCCCTGTGCTGCCTAAGGAATGGTTCTTGCTAATAAAATATTGTCTGTAGGGAGGGTGAGGATTTCCTGAGCTGTGCCTCACTGAGGGCACTGACAAATATGGGAGGGAATCCTGCAGGCACACTCTGCCTTGGAAGCATTATCTAAATCTGGCTTTGTGCAGGCAGGTTAAAAAGTGGCACTCCCAGAGGTCCTGGTAATTAATATTGCCATTGTAAAATGGCTTTGATGGAAGTGAATGGAACACAATCCCTTCAACACCAGCAGTCCTCCCTCCCCTCTCAGATCTCGTCCTCCTCTGCAGAATAAACTCATTTAGGCTGATGTTGAGCTCATGAAGCTCGAAGTAAATGGTTATTTTGGAATAAGGAGCTGAGATTTTATTAATAATAAATAATAAAAATATTTTTTATAGGAAACTACCTCAGACAAGTACCTTGGAGCTGCATACCGACAAAAGAAAAAAATAAAAAGCCAGCATCCTACTGATAAATGTTGACAAGAGGACAATTAGAGCTGTTTGGAGGGTGTAGGAAAATTAATTACTATGTTTTAAGCTATGAATTATGAAATGTCAGAGGAGCTCTCTAAGCCCAGCAAAACGACACGTGACAGTGCCCTTCAAGGCACATTTGCAGAAGCCAGTCCTTGCTGCTGCTGGCACCACAGCGGGACAGGGAAAGCAATTTGATTTCTGCTTGTCAGCTGCTGTCCTTGTGCAGGGGCCTTGGGAATGGTCAGGCTCTGCCTTCTGCATGAAGAAAATAAAATTCTCCAGGAAGCCAGGTGTGCAGCTGGGCAGCCAGCACAGGGTTCAGTGCCTGGGTGCTGCTGGCCCCTTTGCAGGAGCAGTCAGGACACTGCCACACTTCTCCCAGCCGATATTTGCAGGTGGAATCAATGGTTTGGATGCTAATTCTTTTCTAGTGTTCAAAGTAAGAAGCGCCCACAGAGGAGGAGTGGCACAGAAGGGGTGGCTGGTGACTTCCAGTGCTGCTCTGGGGCAGGTCAGGGGAAACTTGGGGTTGCCAGAAAATTGCTGAAGGCTTGTGCAATGAATGTATGGGATGACGTGGCACTAGGCAGGACTCTGGGAACTTCTGGGACATGGTTGTATTTCAGATCTTCAGTGTTCCAAGCAAAAACTGCCACCCTGTACTGTGCCTGGTCAGGATGTCCAGTGGTGTTAATCTACCATCAGAGCTGCTGGGTAACAACTCATCCAGACACAGCCTGGAAATCTCTGATGTTATGTGAAAACCCAGACCCCTTAGTCTGATTTTTGAGCCCTCTCCCCCTTAATTTTCATCATGAAATGAAATTCTGAGGGCTGAAACAGTGAAGAAAGCTCTGTGGTTCTCCTCAGGATGGCAGACTTTGGGTTGCAATGTGGTGAACAGCATTGACCAGGCTGTGCTGAACAATACCAAAAGCTAGGGGAGGCTGTGGGAGGGAGGAAGTGCTTTCTTTTGCTCTCACCACTGCTTTTCTCTTTTTCTCTCTTGGCAACATCCCTTTTTGTAAGGATAGGTCAAGTCATGAAGTTTTTTCTTAAAAATGTCTTGGTAGAATTTCCAAGAAATGCTGAAGTTTAAGGGCAATGACTGAAGTGAAACTCAGCAGGAACTGGTAACACAAGATTTGCTCCCTGTCCTTCAGCCTCTCTGGAATACTTTTTTCTTTGAAGGTCAAGGGGAAAAAAAAAAAAAAAAAATGCCAGGCCAGAGCAAAGCTGTTTTCCTCTGGTTTTGTGCAATGGAGCCAAGTTCCTCCCCTGGGGTGAGGTAAAAACACCAAGTTCATTTTATTCAGGGCCAGTAATGCCTCTTGTCTCACCTGAAACACCCATTTTGAGACCAAATGTGTTACGTTCATGGGACCCCGCAGACACCAACCCCTCACAAAATACAGGTCACCAAAAACACCATCCTCTTATAAAAACCAACAGCACTCATCACTGTGATGCGTCATTTGGAAGGACTGGGATGAGGTCACTCATCTTCCTGGTAGGAAGAAAAGTTGTTTCAAAGTTATGGTCTGAGATTTGTCATTGTATGAACTTAAAATCAGTGAGCAGCTTTAGCTGGAAAAGAAATATTGAGACAGTGATATGGTGCAGGTCCCTTCTTGCCCTGGAGAAATTGGATTTTTAAAAATTCTTTGTTTTAACTAGAGGAAAGAAAAACTTTGGGATTATTTTTCAGTAACCCAGTTAGCAAACTTTTCCCTGCAGACTTTCCAAGAGCCATTGCAGGAACAAAAGCATGCTGATGTATTTCCCACAGACAACAAAATAGTCAAAGTCTGCTGCTTACCCACGGTTCTGATGTCTCTTCTTTTCTCTCTGTTATATTTAGACTGAATTCTCATTTGAGTTGAGCTCTCTTTTCAGTCTGTTTTATAAATTGTCAAGTGTAGCAAAGTCCTTATCCTTGACCAAAGGCTTTCACAGTGTTCACTTGTCATACTAATAAACAACCTTAGTGGTACTTCAAAGCCACCCAAACCTTCCAAGCAAGCACAGGGGAGTGCAGATGATGCTTTCCTGAGAGGAATCTGCTGGGACATGGAGGTGTTGCTGGATGGTGATTCTTGAAAAATGCTGGAAGGGGTGGCTTTGGTCCTGCTGAGAATCAGACAAGAACCTTCTTTTGTACTGAGGGAGAGTTCTTTCATCAGTTTCTTTCCAGTTCTTTCAGGCTGGGGAAAAAGAACTTGAGCAAAAGAAAAGATTCCCTTGATAGTCCTGGAGGACAAGGAGAGGGCAATTTGGGTGGGAACTGCTGCTGGAACTGGGCTGAGCCACCCTGGCTGGCTTTGCACGGAGGTGTTTTACAAAGTGCTTGTGTGCCCTGCTCCTCCAGCTAAGCTGAGGGGAAATCTCTTCATGCAGCTCCTCATCCTAGCAGTATATGCATGGCAAACAAAAGAGATTGAAATGTGGGAATGAAGCCTCAACCCGTGGCAGGAAAAAAACAAGGCTTGTAGTTAATACATAATAATCATTGCAGGTGAGCATTTTGGTGGAGTGGAGCCCAGGGTTTTATTCTTATTTGGGTATTTGTGTGCCTGTGGTGCTGGTTAGAGCTGAGAGCACGCAGGGATTGCTCCTGTGGAGGAGCAGAGGTTGAAGAGGTAAACAAAGACACAGATGGTGGCAGAGATGCTTCTATCCTCCAGGGCAGCTTCAGGAGGTGGCCTGTCCCCTGTCTGTCACATCCATGCCATCAAGTTCTGCCAGGCCTGAGGGCTTTCCAGAATAAACCTGACTCTAAAGACTCCCCCTAACTCTTCCTTTAAAGTTTACTTAAGCAGTCTCCCCTGACCTCAGGTGAAGGAAATAGCCAGTGCAGGCAGCAAAGGTCCATCACTGACTAATAAAGTGCTGCTGAAGTGGCTTCATTCCCACTCTTGTTTTCTTCTCTGCTTTACCTCGTGGTGGTGCATAGCAACAGCCTCCAGCCTGATTCAGCTGCTGCAATCTCGGTTCAGCCTCAGTAAAAGGAAGCTCATTTTATAAACAAAAGGGAAGGGGGATCAATGAAGATGCAAACGATCTTCACTTCAACCTGTGCTTTAAGGTCACCCCAGGCTTTGCTGGGTGGGCAGAACATCCTTACAGGAAAACTGCAGAATAAGTATCTCCTCACCTGGGTGTGTTTCTTCGACTGTCTTCAGGGCTCACCCACCATTTTTAGTGTCTCCTGAATAAATTCTTCTTTTTCTCTTGCCCAGAACTTCTGTGTCTGCACACCAGTATGGGTTTCAGGACAGACACATGCTTTTTTGCTTGGAAATGAGCCCCAGGTGCAGATGACCCCATGTTCTTGAGCCTCTTTTTGAGCTGATTTAGCCTCCTCTGCCTTTCTCTTCCTCCTTCTTAACCTCTGCTCAGAGAAATCCCTCCAGCAGAAGAGCCTCTGCCATCAGATCCAGTTTGCTGCACAGCAGTACCCCAGGGAAAGAAATGCATTTATGTAATTAAAAATTGCTCAGCTTTTGTCTCTGGCAAACTCTTTTCTGGTTGTCTGGCTCAGCCCATCACCTGTTTGGAATCCATCCATCCATCCTAGGACAGGGCCAGAGAAGAGGGGGCAGCTCAGGCACTGTGTGTGACCCATTCCAGGGCTCTTGGTGTCAGAAGCTCTGGTGTGCTGCATGTTCTGGGATTTTATTTTTTTTCTTCTTTTAATAGTAATTTTAAAACAGAAAAAGCTGAAAAAAATCTAGAAATTACGATGAATTAACTGATGTGTGATCCAGGTTTAATTGCCACTAAAGCTGTTTGTCCAGCTTGATGAAATTCAATTCCACTTCGAGCACCCTTGGTGTTTGTTCATGATGTGTACAATGGGTCTCTTTGCCTTGTGCTTCCAGGACTCTTTCACCTTTCCAAGAATTTTTCCTGTGTCCTAGGCTTGGAATTGCTGAATGCTTGGGTTGTGATGTATTGTATTTGGGCAATCCTCACCCCTCCAGAATCTATTTTCCCTCTTGCCTGGTGCCCAGGGTGCCTATGTCTGCTCTGAGTGCTGGTTCCCTGCACAGCAGAGTGCTGAGGCGTTCAGAAATGGGCCTGGCAGCAAAGGCTGCTGGCTCCATTCACAGAGATCTCTCCCTGCTTCTTATGCTGCTCTCCTTCCACCCCTGTCACAGATTCCAGGAGCCCACCCACCAACCTCTTCATCGACTCCGAGACCCCCAGCAGCCTCCAGGTGCACTGGACCCCTCCTGATGGACGTGTTCAGCACTACAAAATCACCTTCAGCCCTGTTTCTGATGCTGCTGCCCAGCAAACTGTGAGTGTCCAGCTCCTCTCCAGGGGACAGACACTGGGCCAGAGGCTCATGGGGACAATATGACCAGAGGAGCTCTGCTGGCTCCAGTCAGGTTTACCATTAGGACATCAGGACTCAAAAACAAATCTCTTCTTGCTGATGTGTTGCTTTGCAAACAGAACTCCTTAATTTTGTAATTAAGGTATTTTTCTCCATCAAAGCCACTAATAACAGAGCTTTCTCTGCTCCCTGCACTGGGGTGGGAAATTCTTGGAGGCAGAGGGGTGGGGGATAAACCTACTGCCCCTCTGGCTTAGGGAGGTTAAATATTATCCTTTTAAAACACAAACTCCCTACTTAAACAGTCGGGTTATCCTATTATAAGGAACTTCTGCTGCATTTCCATGGGGAATATTGGGAACTTTGCATGGGAAAAATGCTTTTCCTCTGGCCATTGCTAGTCCAACAGCAACACACAGCCAAGCTTCCTGGGCTGAGCCGAGCAGGAGTGCTGCTCTGAGCCTCACACTCCAGGAGTCAGCCCCACCCAGCTCTGGGCTGTGAGTGAGAGCTGGAATGAGAGCCCCAAACACTGGGATCTCTTTTTTTGCCCCCGTTGTAGATCATGGCTCCTGGCAGAAGCAGCAGTGTGACCCTGCAGTCCCTGCTGCCTGATCGAGCCTACAAGGTGACCATTTCTGCCATCCACTACACGGGAGAGAGCGAGAGCACATCCACCACGGGACGGACAGGTACAGGGACCAGCTGGGAGGGGAACCTCCTCCATCTGCCAGCCTTGGGGCAACCTCTGCTGGGACAGTGATGGCCTCACTTGCACGGGGCTCTGCCTGAGACCAGGGTTTTGCTCAGCAGTAGAGTATTAGCCTCGAAAAGTGAAAATCCTGCCATGATTTCTGTGCTCCTGTGAGTTATTGACAATTCTGGGATGAGTGTGAAGGGCTGGCGCCCCTTTTGGGTTTCAGACATCACAATCTTGGATAACAGAGCTCGGGCATGGCCTCAGGTTGGGCTAGGAGAGGTTCAGGTGAGATATTAGGAAATAACTTCTTCACTGAAAGAGTGGTTCAGCCTTGGAAAATGCTCCCCAGGGAAGTGGCAGAGTCAACATCTCTGCGAGAGTTAAAACCCGAGCAGATGTGGCACTTCCCAAAGTGGTTGAGTGGACGTGGTGGTATTTGGTCAAAGGTTGGACTTGATGACCTTTAAGGTCTTTTCCAGCTTTATGACTCTATGGTGGCTTTCTCTTTCAGCTCCGGTGCTGTCCAAATTCCCTTCCATCCGAGGATTCATCCCACCTAAAGCAGAGGGTAAATCATCTCCTCTAAAGTCCTGCTTTGCTGGTGTTGGGTTGGGATTCAGACAGCACAGTGTGGGCTCTGCAGAGCAGCAGGAGGGGTCCATCAGCTCTTGACAGCTGCCCCTGGGGACAAGCCAAGGACAACCAGAAACCACAGAACTTCTCAACAGCAAGCTCAGTAAAGAGACCGACAGTATTTTAGAGGATTTCTCCACAACTTGACTAAAATGTAGTGCAGGGAAGTGTGACATGTTTTAAATTAAAATTCCCTGTAAAGTCCCTTATTAAATTTAATGAGCATATGCTCTCATAGCCGATAGAAAGCAAACTATGAAATGGATTAGTGAGAAATGTTGAATTAATGGGGTTATAAAAAAGTTTTTAATAAGTAAATATTAGAATGCAGATATTGTGGCAGCGCTGGCTTTCCCAGACTATTAGAAAAAAATCCAAACAAAATTTCAGTTTTAAAATTTATTGAGTGAAGCCAAGATTGAGGAATCAGGCAGCTTAGATGAAAAAAATTTAGTTTATAGCCAGCAAAAGACATACCAGATGAAGTGGTGTATTGAGGTGCTCAGATCACAGTGGAAAAGTCCTGTGAACTTTCAAGCAGAAAACAATCCTTTCAGAGGGCTGATGAGTCACCTTGTAGAATTTGATATAGATGTTTGGCTATGATAGCTGAAAAGACAATGGAAGAAATACTAAATTCTCTATGTTTTATAAAATACCTCCTTTGAAGAAGGAGACACAACATGTAACAATGCTGGGAAAACAGTTGGATGTGCAATAAAAGACTCCAATATTGATATATAACCAAATCATTGAGAGAAATGGTCTGATGTTGCAGGAGAGAATGTTTATTGAACAGTGAATAACTGCACTGGGCTGGGATTTAGAGACAAAAACAAAACCCAAAGAAAATAACAAGACAGAAGGAATCTTAGGCTGGAAAGTCTAGGGAAAAATCTTCAAAGCAGAAGTGAAACTGCCAGTGTCAGGGATCCTTGCCCTGACTCTGAGAGGCTTCACCCAAGCTGAGCATTGCCTGATCAAAGAGCTGTGAGCAATCCCAGTGCCAGCTGGGAAGGAGGGGAGAATTGCCAGGGATGTAAGCAAGAGGGAATCTGGGGCCTGGGCAAGGGTCAGAATGAGCTCACTGAGTCCCAAACAAGAAAGTCAGATACCTGGGAAATGGACAAGTTTACAGACTGCTTTGGGATCATTTCTTTTTTGTTTTTCATTCATCATGCTTCAGTTCCAAGACAGCTGGAGAGGGACTTTTCACAAGGGAGTGGAATGATAGAACAAGGGGAGATGGCTTCAAACTGACAGAGAGAAGGTCTGGATCAGATGTTAGGAAGAAATTCTTCCCTGTGAGGCTGGGGAGGCCCTGGCATGGGTTTCTCAGAGAAGCCGTGGCTGCCCCATCCCTGGAAGTGCCCAAGGCCAGGTTGGATGGGGCTTGGAGCAACCTGGGATAGTGGAAGATGTCCCTGCCCATGGCAGGGAGGTTGGAACAAGATGAGCTTTAAGGTCTCTTTCAACCCAAACCACTCTCTAAGACTTAAAGAAGTTAGTTTCTGGAAGGAGAAGGGAAAGAGGTTGAAGATCCTGCATGCAAGGGCTGGTCAACCTCAGCATTGCAAGGCTCCAGTTTCAGAAACTGATTTTTTAATGGATTTCCATAGATCCCTTCAATAGTTTTACACCCAGATCTATGGGAATTATGTCATATAAAAAATTATTCACCAGTTGGAACATCGGAGGTCACAGCACCTTGTGAGTCCTTGTGATTTAAATCCTGGCTTTAGGGTCCTGTGGCCATCAGAGTCATTGGTCTGGGTGTCCTTTCTTCACCAGAGGGATGGCATTGAAACTCTTACAGGCTTAGGAATCTCAGGTCTTTTGGGGATGAATAAGTCACCTCCATAAAATGATTTACACATTTTACAAAAGGTAGGCTGCTGATGAGGTAGGAAATGGCATTGATGCAAGAATGGCAAGGCCATGCTGAAGCCTCAGTACAATGATCTCTTAGCTTCTATTATCCTGATGACCTAGAAAACCCCTTGTGGAACAGCCCATCCTGCCAAGCATCCTTGATTTTCAGGGACATCTCTCATTTTACGTCAAGCATTCCCTTTGTCCCAGCTCCACCTGGCACCGACGTTTATAGCCAATCCATGGCAGGGGACTTACATGGCAGCAGATAGATGATTGAAAGTAGCATTGATGGGCTGTTTTCTACAGCACCCCTTTACCTGAGCCTTTAAACAGAGTGCTGACAGCCCTGGTGCCTCACGTTCCAGCTTCACATGCTCGTCTCTGGTCCTTGCTTTTTGTCCTGTGGCATCTCAGAAGATTGATCAAGAGGATTTCTGAAGGACAAACTGCAAAACTTTTCAAAACTCTCTATGTTTTCTGAAAAAAAATCAAAAGCCAGACTCTCAAGTTGAGATACATTTTTTCGCTGTGTGTATTTTTAATCACAGGCACAAAACTTGAAACTGCGTATATCTTTATTTTACCACACTACTAAGGCACTATTAAAAGAACAAAAAAATGTTTTGATGTCTGTTAAAAAAACACAAAACACCCAAAAAACTTGGCAAAAACGATGCTCTCTTGTATTTCATATCATCAGGTGCCAGGTGACTTAGTCAAAAGAAAGTGATCATGGAGATGTTTGATGATGAAAGACACTCTTTTTATTTTGGGGATAAGCAAGCCAGGAAACAACTTTTATGTCTGCATAAACATCAGTTCTCTCTTTCTCCATATATATATTTATAAACAAGGTTAAAGTCCAAGCTCTGAAAGAAGCTGCAGGATATTCTAGGTTTTGCTGGTTCTCCTTTGCTCTCTCTAAAGGAACAGTGTTCATTTTGCTTCCATAATGCCCTGCTGTCCTTTTTTCCTCTAATAGTTTTCCCCTTTTATTCTGTTCTCACAGCCTGCCCCACCATCACCTCCACGGAAGGTTCCATAAGAGGTACAGTAGCAGATCCAAGCCCTGGTGCTGCTGGGCTGTGGCTGAGAACACTGCCTGGTCTTGATTTGGAGACCTATGCGAGAGCTGGGTGTGGGGAAAATGTCCCAGGTGTGGGAACCGGGGGGACGGTGATGGTGATGGGAGATCTCTGGGGTCAAGGCTGGTCTTGGAGCTGTGGTTTATTGCAGAGGGCGTGGGTGAAGGGGCTCTGCTGAGAGCTGCCAGCTGCAGCTCAGAGCAGAGAGAGAGAGAGAGAGAGAGAAGTAAAAGCAGCAAGAGCAAGAGCAAAAGTAAGAGAGCGAAGTTCCTGTTCCAATCCATTAAATCTTCTTCTACACTGAATATTCTAACTTACACCAACCAATCTAATACAAGATACAAATCCTATAGCATTTACATACAGCCTATAAGAATCATTACATTACCATACTGTGTTATATTTTAAACCCTAAAAACTACTCTTTGGACCCCTTCTGCCAAGCTGGTAGGGTCTGCTCTGACCCTTGGACTTGCAGTGAGGAGAAGGGCATTGTTTAATCAAAAGGGGATTAATTACCTGCAGCTGGCCACACCATTGTTCTCCAGTTGTCCAGTAACTAAAGCTCTAAACATTGAGACTTGCTTTCAATTCTATTTCACTTATAGGTTGCATATTCTCAAAACCTAAGCAATCATATTTATAAGGTTTTCCTTTTTCATCTTCCTCAACACCAAGGAAAAGGGGAGAAGTGTGAGAACCAAAATTGGAACATACCTTTTGTCAGGTAGAAGAATATTTTGCAGCACCTGAATTGTTATGCTCTGCTGCTCCACTGGCTCGTGCTCTGGGCTGTTAGTGCTCAACACCAGGATTTGCACCAGCCTTAAGGAGGTGAAGTTTCAAACAGCCCTTGAATTTCAAGAGGATTTGAATTCCTAGCTCACAAAGTTTCCTCAGACTGCCAAACCCCAAACTCTCAGTCTGTCCCCTGGGATCACCTGTGCACCCTCCAGAGGCCTCTCTGCCCGAGCAGCTCTCTGCACTCAGCCTGTACAGATTTTGCTGGGGCAGGGATTTCCCCTCTCTCCTGCAAGTGTTTGCTGCATTTCTTACTGAGAAAGCAGTGAGCTCTGCTTAGAAAGGGGTATCTCCTCCTGCCCAGAGAGGTCTGAGTTACAGGTGAGGCTGAGGGACTGGCTGCAGTTCTCACCTCTGGTCACTCCGTGGCTGAGTCACTTCATCTTTGCCCATGGCCAGGCTGGATGTGGCCCTGAGCAAACTGATCTTGCAGGTAACATCCCTGCCCATGGAACTGGATGATCTTTAAGGTCCCTTCCAACTCAAGCTGTTCTATGATTCCATGACTCTGTGATAATTATTATTGAAATATAATCGATACGTTTGTAATTGTGACTCAAGCCTTCTCTTCCTGTGCATTTTAAAGGAAATCTCAGTGTCAGAAGCTCCATACCAGAGATAAATGGCCCTCAAGTAGGTCATTTATTTTGGCAAACACCCTTGTACTGCTGGGATATGAAAAAAATAATAAAATAAAAGCGCCCTGGGCCAACCCCCAGGCAAAATAAAAACTTAAGCCAAGAAACTGCAGAAGATTGTGAATGGTGAAGGGGTGAGGGAATCCAGACTGAAAGCACCACACTGAAATGGAGCGTTTCCATTTGCTCATCTCCTTCATCCCAGTCTGCTGCAAACTCAGATAAACTCAAACAGAATCCAAACAGTGAGATCTTGTCTTACTGAGCAGAAAACTGCAATGAAAATTACTTGGAGCTTTAATGATGAGCTGGGCGAGAGAGATGAAGCTGCCCGATCCAGAGGAGATGTCAGAGGTGTCAGAGGAGAATCTCTGTAGCCCACACAAGGCAGTTCAGCCCTGGGTGTCTCCTGAAAATAGAGAGAAATGGAAAAGTTCGTATTTTAAAGTTTTTTTTTCCCATTTTTTTTCTGGCTCTTACACATAAGGCATTTCAGAGTAGAAATCATTTTCTCTCCCTGCTAGCAATTACTGGACTGATTCCATGCCTTTTGGAGATAATACTTTGTGTGTAGTTGAAAGGAAGAAATCGTTGGAGTAACATCTTTCTCATGCAGGTTTTTTTTCTTCATTCTGAAGATCTGAAAACACAATTGTGAAAGTCTCCATCTTTTGTGCGCTCTCCTCCAAGAGGAAGAGATTGCAAAAAAAAAGTGCACACAGTCTTATTTTCCTTGGCTGCTGTTTGAGGGGTACACTCAAGCTGATGTGGTGTCATTAAGGACATTTTCTCCTGTTGCCTCCTTCAGCCTGCTCTTCAAACTCACCTCTTTTGCACTCCTGCCTAACCACTGGTTTCTCTGTTTTCCTTTGTTCCAGGGTTTGACATGATGGAAGTTTTTGGCTTGGTGGAGAAGGAATATTCCTCCATTAAAGGCGTGGCCATGGAGCCCTTTGTGTTCAGTGGCTCCCGCACCTTCACCCTCTTCAGGGACATTCAGCTCACCCAGAGGACCAGGTGGGAGCAGAGCTCTGGCTGTTGCCATCCTCATCCTCAGTCTCATGCCATGTGCATGGCACAGAAAGCTCATTTTGGGGAGGGATGGTGCAGCCCCGCTGGCAACTTCCAAGTGAAATGATAAATAAGATGAGCTAAATCAAACCTTCAGTAGATTGAAAAAAAAATAGCCGGAGGGTTTTCACTTAATGTATTAGTAAATAAACCCCCTGACTTTCCTCGAGATGAGCTGTCATGTAGAAATTAAGGGGACACAATAGTATTTATTATACATTTGTATTACAGCCAAACATTTTCACACTACTGTTTTTGCTTTCTGCAAAATCACTTTTTTTTTCCCAGCTTTTTCAGTTGCTGTGATGCACATGAGGGTCTTGTCACATATGGACACTGCACCAGTCTTTAGACATTCTATTCACAGCCACCTACACTTCAGGGATGGCAGTTTGGGGTCACATTTTCATCTTCAATCCCTTCTCCCAAATATCTCTGGTTTGGAGAGAGATCTTTGCTTCAGAAAATATCAATTGCAGCTGCTCTCTGCAGCCTGGGCTGCACTGATGAGAGGGAATAACCACTGGCTCTGGGTTGTGGCTTGACCCCATTCCATTGCATATGAAGCTTCTCCACGGGGTCCCAAGCAAGCCAGGCTGCTCCCGTGACCTCATTCCCTCTTTATGATTATGAATCAGGAGTGATCTGACTCCTGACATTCACTGCCACTTGATTTAAAGCCTAATTACTGAGCCACTGACTCTGCTTAATCTAAGTTAAAGAAGCAAAGCTTCTTAGAGTAAACAGAGTGGGGGAGCTTCAGAGAAACCTTTGGTCTAAATACTCATGAACTGATGAGCAAATCCTTTTGTTCAGCTCTTAGAGATGCCTTTCCAAGGACACTACCCCTTCAGAAACTGAGAGAGAAAGAAAAAGACTTGTATTATTTATGAATCAATCCTGAAAAGATGCCTGATGGGTCGTGTTTATGCCATGCCAATGTGTCCTGTTTCAGATTGCAGGCGTGTTTCAGGCAAAACCAATTTGACCTTCCCTTATTGCTTTGTATCCTCTCACTGCTGCTGAGCCTAAATCCTGCAGCTGGGATGTGGGGACCGGAGGGGGCTTTTCTGTGGGCTCAGTGCTTATCCCTGAAGGGCATTTACACTGATTTAGGATAATAGAATCACTTAGGTTGGAAGAATCACTGAGTCCAACCATTACACTAATGCTGCCAGGTCTGCCACAAAACCATGTCCCCAAGCCAAGAGTTTTGTGCCAAGGTTTAAAGATTTAAACCTTGATGATGAACCATGATAAAATGGCAACCTTCCTTCTTGAAGAGGAGACCTGGGGGAGTGCTTTGGAACCTGGCAGGGATGCTCAGCTCCACTGAGCTCTCATCTCCGAGGCACTGAGGCTGCACTCGCTGTGGCTTGGCATTCCTGAGGCAGCTCTGGCAGTGATGGATTGACACCAGCTGCTCCACCTGAGCACCCCCAGGCATGAGGAGAAGACCTCACAAGTGCTCATCACTCACCACAGACTTCAGCAGGCCCAGGCTCCTTCTGGACATATCACCATCACCAGTTTTGGGGTCACATTTTCATCTTCAATCCCTTCTCCCAAATATCTCTGGTTTGGAGAGAGATCTTTGCTTCAGAAAATATCACTCACAGCTGCTCTCTGCCCTTTTCCAGGGCAGCTTTTCCAGGCCCCCTGCCCAGCAAACAGCGGGATGAGGCCGCAGGATGTTTAAATCCCTGATGTTCCCTTGCTTTGTGTCGTTCCAACCAGGATGAGGCTGCAGGATGTTTAAATCCCTGATGTTCCCTTGCTTTGTGTCGTTCCAGTGACGTCCACCTGTTTGCCATCCCCCCCGAGCACACCATCACCTTCCTCCTGCGCCTCCTGCCCGACACCCCCAAGGAGCCCTTTGCCGTGTGGCAGGTCACTGACGAGGACTTCCAGCCTCTCCTGGGGGTTAACCTTGACCGTGAGATTTCTTGCTAAATACATTAAACCCGGCTGTTTCCATAGGCCTTTGCAAGCAGCAGAACTCACTTGGAGTGTTTTAATGGTTCCCCGACTCGGCAGCAGTTCCTTGGGAAGCTCTGTCAACCTCACATTTAAAGCGCTGCCCAGTGAAATTGAAAGATGTGCTTTCATTTTTATTCTACTTGTAGCATTTTTTTTTATTTTTTACTTTTTTTTTTTCCCCCGTTGTTTAGAAGGACTTGTTGATAACGTAGGAAATCTTCCACCATGTTTAAGCCTAATTATTTACTATTGTATGTATGTGTGAAATCAATTTCTAAGCCAGTATTTGTCCTATTTTCCCTGCAGCCAGTAAGAAATCCTTGACCTATTTCAATCATGACTACAAGGCTGATTTACAGGAAGTCTCCTTTGATGAGCAGGAAGTGAAGAAGATATTCTATGGGAGCTTTCATAAGGTCTTTATCAAGAGAGGGAGAAATGTGGCTCATGATCTCACTCTGGTCAGGGAGTATTGTTCAAATTGCCAAATTATCCAAACGCTTTGCATCCTGATTGCCAGGGAAGTGGTCAGCCTCTTTGATATGCTGAAAGTCTGAAATTCATAATTGTAAAGAATTTAGGTGGATCTCATGATTCAAAATATGATTTCCACATATTGATTTTCCCCTTTTCCCCCAGACTCCAAAAACTGAGGTATTTTTTTAGGTATTTATAATCAGGAAAAAATTTAGAATATTTTTTTATTATTTTATTTTTTTATTTAGAATTTAGAATTTTGGTAACCATTTTGTTCTGGATGAAAGGAAAAGATAATCCAGCCCCGTGAGAAAGCCACTTTATCACTCACAATAGGGTGGGGTTTTGGGCTATCCTCACAGCAAAGGGATTGCACCCAAATGAGCAATGAGCTCTTTCCATGGGTGTCTGTGGGCAGGTTCATTACTCAGCTTCAGAAAGGAGAGGTGAGGGGGATCAACAGGGGAAAGCACATACTGAAACTTACCCCTGAGCCCCCTCCATCCACTCACTGATTAAAAACACCCCACCATGCCAGCAGCAGGCTGGGGATGGGACAGAAGGGCTTACTGTCAGTGGGAGACCCCCTCATCCCACCACAACTCCAACACGGCTTTTTCCCCCACCTGCTGCCCAGGTGCACGTGGCCGTGAGCCACTTCAAGGTCAAGCTCTACGTGGACTGTAAGAAAACAGCAGAGAAGCCCATCAACACCCTGGGCAGCGTCTCCAGCGCCGGCTTCATCATGCTGGGAAAAGTGACCCGGACCAGGGGGCCCCGCAGCGGCTCCGTTTTTTTAAGTCCTGGGATGTGCCGCTGGGGCTGCCTGGGTGGCCACACGGGCAGAACGGGCACATCCCCCTCGCCTGAACCCTCCAACGCTGCTGGGATGCACAGCTGTGTCCTGATCCCGCTGATCCCTCTGCCTTTAATGCGCTTTCCCAGCGCTGGGAGAGCGTTCCTGTCCCCCCTGCCTTGGTGTGGGGACGGTGATGGGGGTGGCAGCAGGAGTGCGTCCTTCTGCTGGCTGCACCCCCGGGGCTGGGCAGGCACAGCTCCTGCACTGCGGTGCCGAGGCAGACAGGAGGGGTTGGGAATTGTTTCTGCGAGGAAACTTGGGCACATGAGCCCGCAGGCAGCGATGTGGGGAAATGCTGGTGGCTGAAGGCAGCGGAGCTGGGTGTGCCTCGGTCTCCTGTTTGGATTTGTCTATCGGAATGCCAATGAGGGGGAAATAATCTCCAGTAGAGAGGCTCTTTATCAGCTGCTCCTTGGAAAGAAACCCCGACCCAACAGTGAGGCTGGCCTGCGGGTGTGTCCTCAGTGCTTCACACAGCTCTGCAGGGAGCTGCTGCCTGCAAGGGAGCAGGAGAAGGGTGTGTGCGCTTGGTCTCCTGGCCTGTGCACAGTCCTCAGGGCAAAAACACCCTTCATCTGTCTGTCTGCTCCATTCTTACTCCCCAAAGCTGCTTTCTGTTAATTATGTGCAGGATCAGTGGCAAGTTCCTCACTCACAAGGTTCTAGTGGGGCTGTAGGAAACCATTCACCACTGATGGGAGGATCTTGCTCCTTGGCTCTGCTTTTGGATCTAGAAGTCCAGGGGAAAACAGCTCATCAGATGATTTAAAACTCCCCTTGCCCCCAAGCAGTGCTGTAAAAACACTTTTGTCCCATGTGCATCCCCAATTGCAAACTGAGAGGCAGAGGTCTGGGATACACCGGGAAGAAAGTGGAATTGCCCGTAGGAAAAGGGGTCTGCTGTGTGACAAACCAGGGGACAGTGTGTTCAATCAGTATTTACTTAATAAAGTAAATAAATTCTAAATAAATTCTAAATAAATTCTCTGGCAATTTGGTCACAAGCCTGTGGCCATCAAGACAGAAATCCCTGCTTTCCTTGTCCCTCCCAAATTCCCTCTGCTAGCAGCTTAGCTAGACAGGTCTGGCCAAATAATGAACAGCCTTGTGCCATCCCCACTCCTGCTGCCTTTAAAGCACAGCAATGCTTCACATCTTCCACAGCTCTGCTGCCCTTGAGAAGACAGAGTGCCTCATTATTGGTTATCATGGAACCTTATTTAATTTAAGAAATCTTTAAATGCCACTTGATCTGCAGGGCTCATCTGTATCCGTATGCTGCTGTCTGCCTCCCTGGGATGTACAGCTCGTTCCTTGTTAAATGCATGGAGAGAAAGAAAAAAAAAAAAAAAAAAAGGATGAGAAATGGTGTCAAGGAAAGAAAAATTAATCTCTGCCTCATTATTTTGTTTGGCTTTGTGCAGTGTGTGCTTTTTAGTTAATCAGAATGGGAAGATGTGGCTGTTGGGAGGGAGGCAGTGAGAGATTAGTTGGGGTTTCTGGGGAGAGGATCACACCTGCCCTGGGGAATGCTGCTGCCACATTTACCCTTCTCCCCATGCCCCCAAGGGGAGCAAATCAAAGTTTGCTTTCACATTTTGGTGGTGCTGAAGCCCAATTAGTGGAGAACCTGCTGCTATTGCAGGGCTGTGAGTAAATCTGAGATGTGATGTGAAGCTGCTTTGTTGACTTGCTCAGCAGGACAGAGACCTGAGGGCTTGTGGAATGCTCAGCCTGGGGGTAGTTCTCAGGTTGTGGCTTTTTTGGGGCACAGTTCTAATTGGGATCACACAGAAGAGTCCTGTCAAATCATCCCTGAAAATTATTTTTATCACTTGAACTTCATAAGACTTGGTGATGGGTGGTGGGAGCCAATGCTACTTTCTTACCAAACTCTCTTTTTTTTCCCCCAGTTCCAGCTGCAGTCTCTGCAGATCTTGTGCAGCAGTGTGGGGGCAGAGCAGGACAGATGCTGTGATCTCCCTGCACTGGTAAGACAAGGGGCACTGCTCTGCTCATTGATAGGAAGCTGAGGAGGTGGAACAAGTCCAGGGCACTGAAGTGACACTGCAAATGATTTTGATAGACTTAAGAGGGAAAGCATTTTTCTTCCTCTTGGGAATAACATCAGTGTGTTTCTTGGTGAAGTAAACAAAACTATGTTTGCTTCAAAAAGAATGAAAACTTCCAATCCTGGTGCAGTTCACATTTTTCCTGGCACCACCTCATCCAGGAGCCCTGGCAGTCCCACAGCTCTGCTGCCATCTCAGCCCTGTGGCACAACATCCCCCACTCTTCCTTTCACTTCTCTGCTCAACACAGAGAGCTCTATGTGGGGTGTATTAATATGTAGAAAGGAGAAAATTATCTTCCAATATGTGTTTTGCACATTGCAGGCAAGGCTGGTTCATAGGTTTGTTGTTTTTTTTTTTTCTGTCTACATTTGTTATTCAACAGAAAAAAAATGAAGCACTCGATTGCTCACAAAAATCTCTCAGTGGAGCAGAAAAAAAAAAATTCTGATTTTCTTCGAGTAAAAGACTGAATTCTGAAACACTGAGTGTTGTGATCCATCCTGCTCTTGCTGTGCAGCTGCTCATGACTGTTTTTGTCTTGGTTTCATTTCAGAGGGATGAGGACACCTGTCCTACCTTGGCTCCTGCCTGTTCTTGCACTTCTGGGCGCCCGGGCTTGCCAGGACCCCCAGGGCCCCCTGTAAGTTCCCCCTCCCACCCCGTGTGCTGCTGCTGCTTCATTTCTCATGGCATGTTGGGCACGTGGGGAGGCAGTGAGGTTTTAGAATCCAGTCTCCTGGGGCTCTGTGAGGTTTTAGAATCACAGAATCCTTCAGGTTGGAAAAGATCTTAAAGATCATTGAGTCCACCCATTAATCAGAGCTGCCAAGCCCAGCTCTAAGCCATGTCCCCAGCTCTAAACCACCCTCATCTCACCTTTTAAAGCTCTGCAGAAATGGTGACTCCACCCCTGCCCTGAGCAGCCTGTGCCAGGGCTTGACAGCCCTTTTGGTGAAGGAGTTTTATCCTCATGTCTAATCTAAACCTCCCCTGGTGCAACTTGAGGCCATTTCCTCTCGTTGTAACTCAAGGAGCTCTTCCAGGGCAAGGCTGAGAGTTTCCCTTTGGATTTTGGAAGGTGATGAAACAGGAATGGATGATGGATAATCTAAACCTCCCCTGGTGCAAACAAACAGAAACAGGAAACAGAGATGGAGAGTTGGCAGTGCAACAGCTGCAGCTGGGAACAGGCTGGGCAGCTCCTGGTTCCCCATTAATCCTCTTAGGAGAGGAGGACAGGTCACCCTCAGTGTCTGCAGCGATTTCATGGATTGGAGGCTCTGAAGCTCTCTGTAAATTTAAGGGAAAAAACAGCTCACCAAAAAAAAACCTTCCTAGCTGGATCCTGTGTTAAATTGGAGCCTTGTGAGTGTCTGTGTGGGTGGACAGTGTAAAGAGAAAGGGGAGACTTTGCTATCCTGTCTGTCCCCAAAGCCCTCTTTCTGCTCATGAATGTCACTTGCAAGAAAACCCTGAAGAAATGAGGAGGAAGAGAAAACAGCCACTACATATGCAGTATGCTCAGGAAAAGGGGCATAAATTCTGCCTATAAATTCCATTATAGATGTGGGAAAGCTGTCATGGGATTAAATCCCACAAGAAAACATTCCTGTTAAACGCTAGGAAGCAGTTATTAAAAAATTTGCTTTTTGAAAATCTGAGGAAGAGTATTTGATTTGCACAGGCCAACTGAAACCTGACAGACATCCTGTCCAGAGCACCCCAGTTCAACCACTCCAGGTGCTTCTCTCCTGGAAAATAACCATAATGGAAATATTTGCCTCCTTTTTCAAGTGAAAAGGTCTCAGATCACCTCCTGCACTGACCTGTGGTTTAGCTGTGAGTTCAGTTCTGTGCAAGAAGAGTGCCTCATTGCAGAGTAATTACTTGCTCGTTCCGGTGGAAGTTTAATTAACATCACACTCCACTGTCACAGTTTGCTCCAATATCCTAAGTGCATAATTACCAGCTTGCATTGCCCTGTGGTTTAAGCATCTCCACAGACAACTCCTTAAAGAGCAGGACTCTTTAAAGCATTAGAGGAAATCGGGTTTTGACACATAACCTTCTCCTCACACCACCGAACCCTTGGTAATTTGCTGCAGTTACAACAGCACTCGCTGCTATTTTTAAAACTCCAGTTAGCAAGACATGTCCCACCTTGTATTTATCACTGTCCTTAATGAGTGTGTCTGACTTGATCCAGCTGGCTTCTGAAATGAGTTTCTGGGCACTTCTGAAAGCACCTTTCCCAAAGTTCCCTGCCTGTGCTTCTCAATTCAAATCCACGGGTTTTTTTGGATTCAAGAATAGCAATGTTCAGATTAAGATGTCAAAAATTCACAGAAAATGAGTTCATGCCAGAAGGCTGGTTTCTTCTCCCCACCCAGAGTTAGGCAGAGGCAGAGCTAAGCCATGTCTCCCAGAGCCAGGTCTGTCCCTGATCTCAGCACATCTCACCTCTCTGGGGTGGGGAGTGTAAAACCCAACCGAGTTCCAAAGGAGTGTAGATGTGATGAGCATCCCTTCTCTTCCTTCTCAAGTGTGTTCCCATGTCCATGTGAGATGTTGTCTCAGCATGGATCTGCTGAGAGGGAGTTGGAGGGAGGTTAACCAGGTTGAAACTTCCTCTCTCTCTGCTGGGAGTAAGTGCTGTGATCCCAGTGCTGGTCATGGAGGGGCTGGGCTGTTACTTTCTTCTTCCCTTTCCTGCATTTCCTGGACAACTCCATTAATTTTATTCCTGTCTCTATTTATTTTGAGCTCTGTGTGGGAGGAAGCATCTTTGAGTGTGGGGCAGTGCAGTGCACAGAGTTCTGTCCCCCAGGCTCCTGTTAGAGTGCAATAAATAAATATGATGCTGTTCTTTGTGTCCCACTGGCAGGGCAGCCCTGGGAGGAGAGGACCTCAGGGGGAGCAGGGGGAGCCAGGACCCAAGGTGAGTCCTTAGGCTGGAGATTATCTCACTGCACCAAACAGTCTTAACAACACACCAAGGAGGATGGGATCACTTATTATTAATTAAATGCTCAGTTGGGCTTTGGAAATGGAGGTGATGAGCCTGATTGTGCTGCATTAATGCACTGTACATGGTCAGCAATGTCCTCTGAGAGCAGCTGTGCTGGGACAGGGTCAGGCTCTGAGCTGTGGTTGTTGTTGCTGCCAAAGCTCCTGACCAGACACACTGGTACTGCCCTGGGACAGAGCAGCGTGAGGAGGGAGGCAGAGAGGGAACCACAGCCCTGAGGTGAGCCTGAGCAATGGCTGGGTCTGAATCCCCCAGCCCTGGGGACTGGAGCAAACTCTGGTTCACAGCTCCATGGATCAGCACTGGGCAGAGTCAGAGCAGACCACGGGTCCCATTTTTGGGGATGATATCTGGGACAGCAGCGAGACTGCAGGGGAAGGAATGAGTGAGAATGGACACAGGTCTCAGAAATGGGCTAAGGAACATTTCCCTTTGCTCTCTGACCCCCTTGAATGACAGGAGTAACTGCTTGGGAAGGTGAATTGTGCTCTGCAAAGCACCCTCTGCAGCTTTGCTGTCTGCTCTCATGAAAGTTGGACCTAAACCTTGCACCTAAAATCCAAAGGCAGCTGAGGTTACTGGAGATATCCCCAGTGCCCCAATTTAATCCTGAATCCTGTAGGTGGTTCATGCTGACCCAGGTCATGCAGTGCAGCCCCTGAGGAGAGCAGGCACCAACCACTTCCTTCCCCTATGATTGTTTCCTTGTCCTTGGTTTCAGGGTGAACCAGGCCCACCTGGACAAGTAGGACCAGCGGGTCCCAGTGGCCAACAAGGCTCTCCAGGTTCCCAAGGAATCACAGTTCAGGGCCCTGTGGTATGTGACCTCTTCCATTGCCTTTTTTTTTCTTTTTTGTCACTCCCTCTTGTCTCTTCACAGTTAGAGGCTGTCTCAGAAATGGGTGTCAGAACTGTGATTTATGTATTTACATCCCCCTCACCAGCAGCTGAACAGCTGCAGAGGGAGAGATGACAATCAGTGGGTTTTGTGCTGACAAGGCCCTGCATTTAATCATTCTGGCCAAAGCCTGCTTTTGTCCAGACTCTCCTTAATGGGCTTTTATTGAAAGCAGCCCAGTGGGGTCCCTTCCAACTCAGGATATTCTATGAATATTCAGGCATTTCTCTTTCCAGTGATCATCATTGCTTGGCAGGGAGTAGTGGCAAGGGCTGCCACATGTCTGGGATGGCAGAATCCCTGTGCACATGCTGTGGCTGTAAATTACCCTGGAACACTGCGGGGAGCAGGAACAACCTGGGACATGGATGTGGAGCAGCAGGATGCTCTTTGCTTCAAAGGGTTCTGCCACACAGCCGACTGTGTGCTTCTGTTTTAATCCAAGGGGCCACCAGGAATTAAAGGAGAGAAAGGAGACACTGGAATCCCCGGCATGCAGGTAATGGTGAACACCACTCCTTCTGCTTGTCCCAAAGATTTGCCCTTTTCTTTTTGAGTAGCTACTTTAAGCAAGTCTGAAAAGTTGCTGCTCTTGTCTGCTTGGGAGCTGTCTGTCATTTTGGAATGCCACCACTTTCTCAAGGGAAACTGAGTCACTTGGTGTAAGAGAGATAAACCTATCTAGAAGCTGGATATGATGAAATTAAAGCTGGGATAACAGGCTTTGCTCTGTGAAATGAATAACTCTCTTTCTTCTTTGACTTTTCTCTTCTGTCCTCTGTTAAAAGATGGATTAGGGCAATGATAATCAGATGCTGACTTTACCCAGCATTTCTGATTTACAGGGCATTCCTGGTGTGCAGGGAGCTCCAGGCAAGGATGGACTTCAAGGTGCAAAGGTAAAACACCTTACCCTTCAGGTATTATGCATGGGTGCCTAAAAATCTGCTAGAGTGTCCCAGCAGAGACCCAAAACATCCCAATGCGCTCAGTGCAGAAGTGAATGGTCTTTTTACAAAGCCAGAGGGATTGGGGAAAAAAATGAGATCATTTCAGGTTTGGCCCAATTTGAGGAGATCCTGCCCTTCTTGCTGCTCACAGATGCTTTTTTACCCATCTTAACAAGTTCCTGTTAAAAGCAGCACATGGGAAAGCTTCTCACTGCTGTTGAGTTCTCTTAGAATCCTCCTGTTAGTAAATGACTGGATTTGTCTTTGCAGGGGGTGAGGGGACTAGAAGGCACTGCTGGGCCTCCAGGACCTCCTGGACCAAGGGTGAGTACTCCCTGTGAGTGACACACTCTGAAATCTGTTCCTCAGCAGAGTTTTATGCTTTCACCTGGAAGTGTCAGGGCAAACCCCCTTCCCAGGCTACCTGGAACATTGTGCAGGTGCCCCCTTCCCCTGCCACTCTCAGTGTGAGAAGAAAATCCTTGGCTTCCTCTGGCAAGTCCTGAGGAAGTTTCATCCCAGAGAGGAGATTCTTATTTTGCTATTTCCTGACACTACTGTTTTCCAGCTGTTTGGTTGAGTTGGAGGTGATTTGGCTTGTTAGACTGAAATCAGCAGGAGCTGGAGGATAGGAGGATGCAGGCAATGTGAAAGGTCCCCCCACCTCACTGCCAGTATCTGCTGCCAGGGCTGGATGGAGATGGGTGTAGCTGCACTCTGTCGTGCCCAGGGTAGCAGGATTTTAAGATCTGTTGATTTACAGCTCCTAATTGGAAGGCAGCACAGGGACACCTCATTTTACTTGGGAAACTGAACCAAATTTGGGTTTAGCTGATGGCTGGTCCTGATAAGTTACTGATTCTCACAGCTGAATCTCACAGCTGAGTCTCACCGCTGAATTAAAAGGAATTTGGCAGTGGTTGTGCTAAGTTATTTATAGGAGCCAAGGTTGAATTCAGCTCATAACTTTGACTTGTTCATCCTGGGAATACGTGGAGCTGGCAGGATGGAGCCTCAGCTTTTTAAATACGAGGAAAGCACTGTCACCTTCAGAGCAAGCACTGAAAGCTCTTCTGGTGCTGCCTTGAAAACTTTTCTCATTTTCACTGTTCAGAAAAGTTGCTAATATCTACTGAGTTTAAATATAACAGCTGGAAAACTCTAAAACAAAATATTTCTGCTAATTGTTTTTGGCTGATTTTTTTTTCTTCCCTTTATGGCTCCAAAAGGCACAGACACTTCACAAAGAGGAGATGACCACAGGAGGCACTTCCAACTCTCTAAGCTGCTGTTGATGTTGTAAAAATATTAGAGGTCAGCACAGGTTTTAGAGGAAAAAGAAAACAACCACGTGGTATTGGGAGGCTGAGGAAGAGGCTGTGCTCTAGGCTGTGTCTAAATCTGAATGTATAATGAAAGATCAAAAGCCTGTAGGGTATAGACTACACTACAGTTTGTTGGCAAAACTCAGCTCTGCTGGCTGGGCCATAATTGAGATGGTGATGGGAAATGATGTGAGCATGACTCACACACGATGTGCTTTCAACAGTGGGCTCGTGGCTGGACAGGAAACTTAAGGCTGCTGTTCCCTTGCTGGAGTCCTCTAAAGTGCCACCACGGGTGCCCCAGGAGCCCTTGAACAGGAAAAAAAAAAAAAAAAAAAAAAAGTTAGGAAATAACTGGATTTTTAATCTGGAATGTCTGCAGGGTTTCCAAGGAGCCACAGGCACCCGAGGCAGCAGTGGTGAGAAGGGACCTCCGGGTGATGTTGGGCCAACAGTAAGTGTCTGCTTTTGGGTCTCAAAGAAGGCCAAGACATGGAATTATTGAATGGAAATGAGCTGTTCCCACAGCAGCTCTGCCTCAGAGGCTGAAGAAGAATGGTTTGAATTCACACTCATCCTTCTTAAGGAGATGTCTGGGCCCCAGGCTGCTGATGTGTTCATAAAACATTTAACAAATCCCACCTCCCTTTGCCCGCTGCAGATTCGCCTGCTACAAAAAATCTAAGCAAATTTCTGGTCTAAGATTCTAGAATAAAGCAAGAAAGTCACTCCTGAGCTGGAGCAGCCAGCATTGGGCTTGTAGGTGTGTGCACAGATCTAAATGTCACACGTATTTCTTCTCCTCATCCTTCAGATGTTAAAAACCCCCTGTCCTGTTGGGAAATCTGTTCTAAGAGCCCATCTGAGAAATTTCTGCATCCCTGTTGATAGTGCTTATCCCACTGCTGCAGTTACTGATTCATTATTCTTTTTCTTTAAAAAACAAAGTGTTTGGGTATGAGTTCACATTTTATGGACTTAAAGCTCTTTACAGTCACTGTCATGAGGTCAAGGAAACAACAAGAGTGTGAGAAACAACCTTTGTGCTCCATGTCCCACTAATGCAACCCACACCTCCACTGAATTTCTGTTTCTTTTCTGTTCTTCCTTTTCTTAGACCTCTTTATTTTTATTTTTATTTTTTTTCCCTCTAGGGGCTGCCAGGTCCCAAAGGAGAAAGAGGAGAGAAAGTGAGTTTTTCTGGTGCAGGGTAACACTCTCAGTGCATCATACCCTCAAAAGAGTGGATGTGGTAAACTGAATTGCAACCTTTGCTTACAATTATAAGCCAAACCTCTCCAGTGTTGGTTGTACCTGTTGCTTGTTGCCTTTCCTTTCACCTGCACAGGCTGGGCTGGTGGGGTATAAATAATCCCAGAGCAGACAGGAGCTCCTTAGCACCACTTGCAGTAACGAAGCAGAAATGTCAAATGCAAATCCATTCTCTGCTGAGAAGGGAAAAACCAAACCCACTTGGCTCCACTTTGTTCTGGTTTAATGTGTTGCAAAAGGGGACTCGTTTGTAATAATCATTGTCCGTGCCCCAGCACAGAACCTTGGCAGTCAGGACATCCACACTGCCTTGGAAGGTTATTTTGTTGGGAAAAAAACGTTTTTCAAGTTTTTCTCATCCTGACTTCTGGTTAAATCAAAAGGCTGTGACTTTCTAGGAGTCAATGCCAAGACTGACTTATGCAAATTTGTCTTCAGACAGGGGTGAGGTGCTTTTGTCTCAAGTTAATGCCTCAGAATTATAGTTTTTAAGAGCATTCTCCTTCCAATCCTACCAGCTTTTCCTTTTCTAGACTTTTTTTACACTGGAACTTTCCATTTCCCCCTCCTTTGGGTGCTGAACAGAGCAGTTTTTTAAGCCTGGATTATCTGCACTGTGATCCAGTCAGAGATGTATATTTTATAAACAGTTCTGGAAGTAGGTGCATTAGGCATGAATTTTCACTGTCAGTGTTGATTTTTAAGCAGGTTTTTGCATTTTTATCACTTTTCCCTACTTTACTAAAACTTTCTGAAGGAACTACATCATATATGATTTATTCAAAATACAGTAAGAATCAATATTCATAGAAGATGGAGTCAAAGATAGGACCTTGTAATATCTGATCATACTAAATGTTTTACATATCACAGAACACTGGGTTATAGACTTAGCATCTTTTCTGATAAAATTTGAGGGTGAAATTTGCTCTCCCTTTTTTGGTAATTATTTAGATTCGGTCTGGGCCTTTTGATGTGCAGGAGAAATGCAATTATTGATGTTTCCAATTTCAATTTTCTGGTTTCAGAGCTTCGTGATAAATAAATAGAGCTGCATTTCACAGTAATTAATATCTCTGGAACTCAAGCTGAGAAAATGAATGGGCTGAAAGCTGTCATGCATTATGAGATCGATCCTTTCTAAAAGATATTAATACTTCCTTTTTTCCCTTAATTTTTTTTAAAAAAATGCTTCATTTTAGGGGGAACCACAGTCTTTGGCCACAATTTACCAGCTCGTTAGCCAGGCTTGTGAGCGGATGATTCAGAGTGAGTATAACCAACCCAGCTCCTGAGTGTTCATGTGGTGTGGGGCAAGGGGGAATGGCTTTAAGCTGAAGGATTGGATTTATATTAGATATAAAATTGTTCCTGTGAGAGTGGTGAGGCCCTGGCACAGGCTGTGGCTGCCCCATCCCTGCAAGTGTCCAAGGCCAGGTTGGACAGGGCTTGGAGCAACCTGGGAGAGTGGAAGGTGTCCCGGCACACAGCAGGGCGTGGAACAAGGATGAGTTTAAGGTCTCTTCCAACCCAAACCAGGCTGTGATTCTGTGATCCTATGACTCTCCAGAAGTGGAAAACCAGAGGAGAGACAGCCTGAAGCTGTAGTGATCCCAGCAGCTCCCAGCACCCTGTGCCCTGCTGAGCACCATGAACAGTAAATGTCCCATCTCGGGCTCTAAGTGCTACTTTGGCTTTGTCGGGTGGCATTAGCACAGAAAAGACCTGCCAAATATTTATCTGCAAAACCTTTTGGTGTTTTGCAAAGCCTCCTTTAGTTCTTAAGTGGAAAGGCTTGAAACTAATTTGAGAGAAATTATTCTTTCAGCTGATACGTGCTGATTCCTCCCGAGGCGAGGCCGTTTTGTAAAGCTCCTGTGCTGTGAGGCGCAAAGAGAAGCAGTGCCTTGTCCAAGGTCAGGCAGCAAAGTCATCCCTCAGCTGCCCATCTTCATCTTCTGCCTTTCTCAGTCTGGACTGACAGCTTTTTAGCACTAGCTGATCGCTCTAAATACCTTTTTAGACAAAATCCTTTGATTTTTATCTCTCTTCTGAATTTCCCAGCCGAGGAAATGTTTATTTTCTGTCTTGCCTTCTCAGCTCATGTGTTGAAATTTGATTCATTCATACATGAACATGCAAGGAAGCCAGTTCCCATTTGGGAGGAAAGGTTAAAACCAGGAGAACCAGGACCACCAGGTCCTCCAGGCCCACCTGGGAACAATGGAGAAAGAGGAGAGAATGGCCCCCCTGGACAGCCAGGCAAAGATGGGTATCCAGGAGAGAGAGGTATGCACACAAGTGTTCATAAGCATTTTTCACTGCATCTTTGATACTTTAACTAAACATCTCAGTGCCTCAAGCAGTACAGTATAGATAATCTGTGATATTATTTCCTTTCATTGCTGTTTTCCTTTTGGACGTCTCCATTCCAGGAAGAGACACCCAAATTATAAATCTCAACAAGCAGGGAGAAGCCAGATGCAGCCCACTCTATTTTCAAGCTTTGCGTGGAAGGAAAGGCCAGTTTAGCACCATTTGTAGGTTTGGGGGGATGGAGAGTTTAATTTTAGAGAGCGGGAAGGTTTTCCTACAGAAAAGCAGCCATTTGGGTGAACACATGGTGGTGGAACAGATCAGCTTTGGGCAGAAATGAGAAGTGTTGGAAAACACTGGTGGAAGGCATGAGGGAACTGAAGCAATCTTTAAAGGGTAAGTAAGTTTCTGGAGCAGTAGTTTCAGCAATGAAAGACTCAGACATGACTAAAGAAATAGATTATTGTAATCTCAGAAGTGGCCTCAGTTACTGCACACGAATGAGTGAAAGGTGGGAAGATGTTTTGCTTGGATTTGCAGACAGTGTTTGTCAGTGGCTGAAATAATTGTCTGTCAAAATAAAAAGGAAAACACTGGTTTCAGCAGGTGTCCCAGCACCTCTGAGTAACTGGAATTGTTCTGTTTAACTCATTCCTCCTGCAGTAGCCAGTCTTAGCTGGTATCTGCAGAGCTTATCAAAATGTCACTTCAGAGAGAAGGGAGTAACAACCTGCAGATTTTTCCAGCCTGTTGAGCAGGAGAGGGAAGAAGATGGATCTCAATGAAAAACCACCTGAAGGACATGGCTGATCAAAATATTTTCATCTTAAAACAATGAAAAATCGTATTTTGCCAAAATGTACCTGTTTTCACTGAGAGGTACTAGTTTCACAAGTAATTTAACAGGAAAACATCAATCCCAGCTAACCAGCACCTGGTCAAAGAGACAGTTCAGCTTTGTAATTTGTTTGATCCACATGAAGAGCATAGAGGTGGACCTGACCCTCAGGCTGGTGCAGTAACACTATTGCTATGAATTTCTCTGTGAAAAATGTTCTTTCCCACCCCTATTGGTCTGCAAATCAGTGCTGCTTGGATCAAAGAAATCAGTGCCCTGTTGGTCACAGCAAGAGTAGGTGCCTGGATTGTATGAAAACAAATGAAGGTTTCTCAGTGTTGCCAAGGGCTGTGACTCCACTTTGACACATGGAGAGACTGCAGGAGCCTCAGTTCAGGGTGAAATTTGACTTACAGCGAAGCAACACTTATCTCTTACCTGTGAATAGGTGCCCCAGGGCCCAAAGGAGAAAAAGGGATGTCTGGAGCCAGTGAGGAAGGGAGCCAAGGACCCAGAGGCAGAACAGGTAGAGTGACCACAACCTTTGTTTATTGATCCAGCAAGGCCATGTGATGGCCACCAGCTCTCAGACTCAAAGCACCATCCAGCTGAAGGATCTCTGTGGTGGGGTTGGACTCCCCTTCCCAGCACAGCCCTGTTGGCAGCATCCTCGATGGTTCCTCTCTGCTAAAATGCAAGAGATTACTCCAGGCAGCTTTCCTCCCTCTGGTGCCCATTCCCAGGGGATGATGTATTTTGGGGATCTGAGACACGTGCAGGGAGTTCTAGTTTTGCTGCCTTTTTGCATGCAAGACCAGATGCTCGGGGGATAGAAGCCCTGAAAATTCAGCTCGTGGAACATAAGGGTTTGTGAGTAATCTGTGAGGATTTGGTGTACTCCTCCACCCTGATCCCTGCTGCTTGGGATCTGTGGGAAGTTTGCCACTGGCATAACAAACCAGGCACTGTCAAAAGAGTGTGGTCAAACACATTCTTCTTCATTTAATTTTCTGTAGCTGAAATGCAAAGACACAAAACCCAATGACTCTGGGATGGATCCTGGAGTTAAGGTGATTCTCTGCATTAACATGTTGGTGGGTTTGGGGTTCTCATAACCAGGCTCCATTTTTAGCCAAGCTGGGCACCCTTAAGATCAAGAATCCTGGGATTCAGAACAGGCTTTCCAACAGGCAGGTCCTATTTTTACACCAAAATGAGGAAGCCATCCTCAGAAAATTACCTGCCATGTAGGATGGAGGAAAATACAGAAGAGGTATTAACACTGCTAAAGCAGATGTGCCACAGCTTACAGTTCTTCTCCTTCTGCAGGCCCACCAGGAGAAGTTGTGCAGGGGAAACCAGGTCCCAAGGGTTACCCTGGGAATGCTGGTCCTCCAGGTTTCCCTGGTGCCAGAGGGCAGCCTGGGCAGCCTGGACATCCAGGGGGCTGTGATATCTCTGGATGTTATGAGGCTGATAGAAGAGGTAAGTCTTGGCTATGTCAGTACAAAGGTTATGACTTTGTGGCTGGTCTCTGGTTACTTCTCTTGAGCCAGACAGAGACCTCTGTTCATCCTTCTGGCACCATCAATCCTGCACAGCCTCCTCTGCAAAGCAGTCAGGGTGATTCCCGTGCAGCCCACATGGATAAAAGCCAGTTCCATGGGCTGCTCCTCAGCTGTCCTTCATGGATTAGCACAAAACTGCAGCAGTAGTCAAGCAGGTGGGGAGTGATCATGGGGGATCAGTTCTTCATGTCCCCAGCAATGTTTCCATGGGGGATGGAGAGAGGAACAATTCCTCAGTTCCTACAGTTGCATTTCATGGAGGCTCAGTAAGAAGAAGGCCAGGGTGATGAAGAAATTCACTGGCACAGAACAAAAGGTTTAGAAGGGAAAGGGATTAATTATGTGCCATTCCTTCTCAGACCCTGACACTGATTTATTCATTTGCTCAGTGGCTTCATCCTTTCCACACACAGATTTTGTCCCCTGATGGCTGGGGTGGAGGCAGCTGAAGACATTGCTTTTCCCTGGAAATCTCTGGAAGAAAACCCCACAACTCCAAAAGAAGCAGCAACCCAAATAGCAGATGTGTTGTGTTTGTTTTTTTAACAAACAAACCCATCACTTCTCTATGGACAAGTCAATCAAACTCCAGAGCCACAGCCTGTGTTTGGCTGAGCCCTCTGTCTACACAACTGCAGTGCTCAAACTCACATCCCACATCCCACAGCAAGACAAAGGCACAGCTGGACAATCAACAATCAGGCTGACAGACTTGTAAGAAAAAGAAATACTGTATTGAAAAGCACAGAAATAACAGATAATTTCTGCCCCTTTGTCTGCTTGTGGTCTCTTTTTGTCAGTTGTTCTGTGTCCTCAGCACAGGGAAAAGCAGCTTTGTAACCAAAGAAGCAAATCCACTGGAGCAAAGCTGCATTTTCTGTTGGCTGCCAAGCTAACAAAGTCTAACACCATCTTGGCTGTTTCTGCTTTTGGCAGAATGCTGATGGTTTCCTTGCAGGGGTGTTCTGTACACAAACACTGCAGCCAGAGATCACCTCACTGTGATGTGACAAACTGCTGCTCAGCTCCTCTGGGGCTTGGTAACTCAGGCAAAGCCTTACACAAGTCACAACCCTGTGCTGAGAGGAGCTGGAGATTAACCTGCTGCCTTTTCCATGTCTCCCTCCTGCAGGCTGAGTAGCTACTTTACATTTTATCAGGTGGAATATTGAACAGCTCCCAGTCTGCCTTTCACCCATACGACATGGAGGTAATTGTCATGTTACTACCCTTTGCCTGCCATCAGCTGAGATGTGTCTGCAACCAACCATGCAGATACTGATAAAAATATTCCTCCTTTGCAATCACTGCTTCAGGCTGTGCTGGATCATTGACTGTAACCTGCCCCTGCTTCACAAACAAACCTCCCTGAACTCTGATTTTAATCCTAACCCTAAAGCAAAAAGTATCAGTATACAGATTTTTCAAAGCTGTTAAGAGGTAAAAATTGAAGCATCATGCACATTCCTCTGCATTTATTCTGGATGTGTAATTTCTAATACAGGCTGGCAGCCCGGGTGTTCATACAGCCAACCTTTGAAAGCTTGGCAGAAAATATATCACACTTAGAAAGTAGATTGTCACATCAATACCAAGGAGAAAGAGGTTTACCTTGAGAGAGCTGACTTTTTAGGCAAGGAGTCCAAATATTTTTCCTTCTTGTCATTAAGGAAAAATCCTATAGAGTTTGGAAATTCTGCTAAAGGAACATTGGAACATGTCAGACTTGTGTGGGAGCAACCTACAACAAAAGTCAGACAAAATATGGTTAGTGCATCCTGTAAGGATTTAAAGTAGTCCCTGGCTTTGTGTGTGTTCATTACCTAGAAACTCCCAAGAATTAATATTTTCAGTATGACAAACATTCCCTTTGGAGAATGTAGGAAAATGCACAGAAATACCACTCTGACAGAAGTAACATCTCTGTTCACTGTGGAGTTCTCCAGAGTTGCCTTGACATATAAAATGGAAACCTTTTAGCTCAGATGAAGAGCTGTTGCAGACAAAGCTCCAGTCAGAAGAAAAAGGAGAGGTCAGAGGAGCTGAAGGCTGCAGCACAGAAGAGTGCTTGTGTTTGGAAGAGACACATTCACAGGAACACCCTGCACAGGTGTTGGGAGTTGCAGTGTTTCTGTTTGTACAGGCCAAAGAGCTTTGGAATTGTGCTTTCCAGACTCCTTGGAAAAAAA
>VWYO01013223.1:0-47625 GCA_013400275.1 Rhadina sibilatrix | reverse complement strand
AAAAAAAAAAAAAAGTTGACCCTTGAAATCAAAAGGAATTCTCTCATCCCAAGCTTCTATAATTTCCTTGGGTTGTGAACTGTAATTTATTCAAATTTATAAGATCATGTAGTGACAGGACAAGGGGGAATGGCTTTAAACTGATATAGAGTATTTGAGACTGGAAATTAGGAAGAAATACTTTACTGTGGGGGTGCTGAGGCCCTGGCACAGTTGCCCAGGGAAGTTGTGGCTGCTCCATCCCTGGAAAGTTCAAGGGCAGGTTGGATGGGGCTCTGCTCATGGCAGGTGGAATGAGATGAGCTCTAAGGTCCCTTCCAACCCAAACCATTCAGTGATTCTACAATTCTGTGATAAGTGCTCAGTGGATAACTCCCTCTTGCTGCACCTATTTTCTGACCTATTCATCACTTGCTGAGAGTTGGAGTCTCTGATGCTTAAAATTCCTCATGAGAAAGGCACCTAAGCAAACCCTGGATGATTGCTTTTATGGGATTAATGTCTTATGATGTAACCAATGTGTAAAACAAACCTGAAATTTCCCACCTGATGTTCAGCTGGAAAGCTGGATTGAGTAAATAATGCCTCAGTCAGGTAAAATAACTTCCTTTGAATGTTTATGCTAGTAAAAATAAGTGCTAGATCACACAGAGAAAAGAAACTTGATGAGTTTCTCTCTGAGCATAGAGGAAAGTGGGGGAAGAACAATTTGGGCAGGAATTTGCTTTCTAATGGAGTGGTGTATGCAGAAATACTGAGCCCATCTTGAAAATGATGGCTGGGAGTGCATGAGATGTTTGCAAAATCAATATCCAGCTTCAGACTGAGAGCACAGAGGGTGAAATTGGAAATTATGGGGAGATAATGAAAAAAAAAAAAAAAAAAGAGGATGAGGCAGAGAAAATGATCTGGATTTTGTTTTGTGTTCTGCCACCATTGTAGCATTTCCTTGTGGTCCAGCAGCCCATGTGGAGTCTGATCCGCAGACGTCTCTCTGACATCCATGCAGCTGCCAACATCTGCCACCACAACTCCTGACCTCTATTTTGATTAGTTTTTAAGAAGCTCACTCAAAATCATTTTTGGGAAACAATCAGGGGAAGAACCAGCTGACTCCCCCACTCTCAAACTTCTGAAAATTGGGGCTCTGCAGCTCTTCCCTGGTCCAGCTCCTTGTGGGTGTGAGCCTCAGGATTTGAGTGGAGGATTGAGGTGCCTTGGTGACATCTGATCCCCAGGACCCAGAGTCTGCAACACGGATTAGAGCAGCCCCAGGTGGTTTTATTGTACTTTGTTAAAAATAACCCTGTGAGATTATCCTGTTTCCTCCCCCTCAGCTTTATTCCCTCCCATTTTATTTTTAAATGTCTTCATATCAGAGTATTCCGAAGATGCACACAGCCATGGACAGAATCACTTCCCAGATGGTGCTGGTGGTGTCTGGTTATTTTGGCTGATGTGTGACATGGAGCTTGTTTTGCCTCTCAGTCTGTAATTAATTTCTAATGGCATTTCCATCATATGGCAGGACAATTCCGCTGTGCGTTTTCCCCAGCGCCCCATTGTGTTTGTATTGTTTGAAGATATCTTTCTGCAACAAACAACTGCCTCTTGCATTTCCCATTTTCTCTTCGCTGGAGCACTTAATTAAATGAGCTATTTACTTTTAATTTAGAAGCACTGCCCCTGTGGCAATGGAGCTTTAAAGAAAAAAAAAAAAAGACAGGAACTTAAAAGAAGCTCTGTTCTCCTTCTGGGAAGGTGAATGTCTCTGGAAATATTGCCCATAAGACAGCAAGACGTGTCTCAGCAACATCAGAGGTGCCTGCTGTTAGATTTATTGAAGACTTCCATGAAGAAATGCCACAATTTGATTTTAAGATGAAAGCAAATTTCTGAGTACTGACTTTTTTCCCCCAATAAATTCTCATTTTATTAGATCAGTTCTGCTCCTCACAGTATATTTCGGTTCCAGAAGATCATTTTCCTTCTTCTTTTTCATTTCCACTGGGAGAAAAAAAAAAAAAAAGTGCTTTGCTATTTTATGTTGCTTGGGTCCAGAGAGAGAAAATAATGCAGCCCCATGATGGAGTCAGCATTATCCCCTCCATCTGAAAACACAAGCTCTGCCTTCTGTGCCAACAGCTGCTGAGGAACAGTGAAGAAAAGTCACCCCAAATCCCCAGGGGAGCCCACAAACCTGCCCACAGCTCATTGCTGGATGTTTTTCTGGTGCCTTTCCTCACAGCCTGGGCTGGCAGGAGGTTGACCAAAGGCTCAAAGTTGCTCCTTTTCTTCTGCTTTTGATGTTTAGTGCTGTAAATAGCTTTCTCCTCAGGATGATCACTTAATTTCAAGAGGGTAGAGCAGCAGAAGGCATCAGAGGAAAATTTGTGGTTTCTGAAGACTGCTTGATAAAAAAAAATAAGAGGAAGGAACCCAAAATATTGAGTCCATTCTTGTTAACACCAACCAGATCAGCAGGGAGAATCATTTGAAATGGGAAGTATGATTGGAGTAATATTTTTTCATTTGCACCATGGGGAAAAAATTGAGCTAAACTCAACTCAACATCCAAGGGTTTAGTTGTGATTATTGCCAGAGGGAGAGAGCAGAGTTTAATTCCTGCACTCCTAATGTGCTTCTAAAGTGCTTTACCCTGGCAAAGAGTTTTGCACTGGCAGCTAATGAAGATGAGGATACACAGCCCATCTCTGCCACAGATTTGTTCTGTGACCTTGAATAGGAAGTTTGTGTTTTGGCTGTAACTCCTCCACATAAGGAATTAACAGTTCCTTCCTCACAGGGATGCTGTGAAGCGAAATCCATTGGGGAGCAGAGGCCCTTAACTGTGATGCCAAAGAGTATAGAAATGGACAGTAGTATTTAAGCTTTTCTTGCTGCTGCCCATTGCTGTGAAAAATGCAAATAAAAGACACTTTCCAGGCTCAGGAAGTCTTGTATAAACAGACTATGAGAATCACTGATTCTGAATCTTGAGAAATGTAAACTGTAGACAAAGCTAAAAAGCACAGATTGGGTACAGATCTGCCTAGGAAAAGGTAGATAAGACTTTTCTTTAATAAGATGGCAAACTTCAGGTTATGTGCCTCCCTTCATTATGACCATAATTACGAGCACACTGTATCCATAATCCTGCAGGAAAGAGCTACAAGAGCTGTGAAAGGATGTGGCATTTGCTACGTGCCATCACTGTCTCCATGAAAAGAAATCCTTTCAGCCTCTACTCCCCTTATTTGCAGCAATATTTGCCTCTACAGAATAAGGTGGAAATTCGTTCCCCCACCTCCCTGCACAGAGCCAGTGGAAGGAAGGAATGATGAATGAGGAATGAGGAATCACATCATGATACTTGAGCAGAGCTAAAGAGACCCTGCAGTATCCCCACACTACTACAGCTTCCCACACCCACAGCCTACTTGGGCAATTTGCTTTCCTGGGCTCCACAGTCAGAGCCAGTGACTAAAAAACAGCAGAGAGTGTGAATTCCCCATTTGTCAGAAGGTTAAATAAGGAATAAGTCTCTGTTTCTGTGAGATGGCTGCGTTTTGGGTCTCTCACAAACCTAACTGCTTCTTTGCTGCCTAAAACCAACTTTACTCCTATTTTCTGCTGGAGAATCCATCGTTGTAGAGCAGCCCTGAGCATGACCTGGCTGTGCTGCCCCCTTGGCCCTCACTCCAAGACCCCAAGGACAACTCCAGCTGTGCCTACAGTGGCCAAAACCTACAACAGAGGTATGGCTGAGCCTGCCTCCACATGTACCCACTCTGCACAACTCAAGGCTTGCTGCAGCGCCCTTAGCAGCTCATTTTTGACTTTCTGAAGGGGAGCAGGCTCCGTTGGAATACTCACCGAGAAATCGGCATCCTCCGCCCGCAGGTGGTCTGCGATGTAGTGAACCCCTTCCACTGCCAGCTTCAGGGCTGGGGACATCAGCACCAGGTGTTGCTCTCTGGCGCCGTGGCTCTTGCTCCCCTGGGCTGCTGTGCTGGCCGCCTCGCCCTTTTTGCACCGACACTTGCACTGGGGGGGCTTGTGCTGGGGCTGCTCCCCGTTGAGGTGGCACCGCTGGGATGCTGGAGAGCCACTGGAGTGGCCGTTGGTCTGGGAAGAGTCCTCCTGCAGGTAGCAGTACTGGATGCTCCGGGACCTGCAGCGGATTGTCCCCTCCTCTGCCTTGTTGGGGCTGTACATCTGCTGGACGCTCAGGGACCTGCCTTTCAAGACAGAGGTGGCCTGGGCGTCGCTCAGGGGGTGGCAAGAGGGCTGTGGAGAGGAGCAGGTCACCTGTACAGGCTCTGGGTGCAGCACAGAGTACTGCCCAGAGGGGGACTTGCAGATGGGCTGAGGCTTGGCTGGCTCCTCGAGGTGGGCACAGAAGGACGAGGTGGGTGATGGCTCGTTGCTCTGGGGGCTGGGGGAGGATGAGGTAGTGAAGTTGGGTTCCACGTCCATCTCGGACCAAAGCCTCGGGGCGTTGGTTATTTTGTGCATGGACTCGATGAGCTTCTTGCAGTTGTCCTTCACTGTGGAGGGACGTTTCATGAAAAGGATCCGTGGGACTACGTCGAGGAAGACCCTCCTCACCCAGTCCGGCATGGTGTGGGTGCGGGGGGAGCGGTGGTGCACATTGAGCACGAAGACAGTGATGATGATAGACAAGGTAACGAATATCATGGTGAAGAGGAGGTACTCCCCAATCAGAGGGATGACCAAGGAGGTGGATGGGATGATCTCCGTGATGAGCAGCAGGAACACAGTGAGGGACAGCAGCACGGAGATGCACAGGGTTATCTTCTCTCCACACTCGGAGGGCAGGTAGAAGACCAGGACGGTCAGGCAGGAGATCAGCAGGCAGGGGATGATCAGGTTGATGGTGTAGAAGAGCGGCAGCCTCCGGATAATGAAGGAATAAGTTATGTCGGGGTAGATCTCCGTGCAGCACTCGTATTTCTTGCTGTTGTAATTGCCCACAGCGTTGATGATGACCCACTCCCCGCTCTCCCAGTAGTCCAGCTGGTCCACGTGGCTGTGCATGCTCACCAGGTCTATCTTGGCTTTGTCGTAGGTCCAGGAGCCAAATTTCATCTTGCAGTTCTGCTGGTCAAAGGGGAAGAAGGTGACATCGATGCTGCAGGAGCTTTTATAGATAGCAGGGGGCATCCATTTAATTCTCCCGTCATAGAAGAGGTGAGCCTTGGTCAGGTGGGTGACTGCGAAGTCACCATCAGCACTGGGGACAGATGGAAGACAAAAAAAGGCTCAGACTTCTCTAGGACATGTCAACTCTGTTAAGGAAATAGGATATTTAGTGCCTGGCTTCCCAATGACCTCAGAGATGCAAGAGGCACATCGTGTCCAAACGCCGGATCCCATCTACTCTGTCTGGTGGATTTTGAGCTCTTGGCTTACACGAGCCCTGGAATTCATCACATGTCAGCCTTTCCCTGGCATAAGTCAGTTCCTTGATGTGATTGTACACAGGTTTTCCCCAAAGGTGTCCCAGGCGTGCTCTGGAATGGGTTGAGTTTATTTTAGAGGTGGGAGGAAGTACTATCAGAGAGTGTGGCTGTGGGCTCTGCAGAATTATTTGTGACAACTGCTAAAGGTGAAAGAGTGTTGGGTAATCACCCAGTCTTTTATGTGAAAAACAGCAAGAACATCCTATTAATAGGAATAATGAATATTAATCTTCTGATTTCCCAGTCAGGAAGACAATTGTCTTTTGTGGTGTCTTCTCACAGGAACCCTTAACTGGGGGTTATCAGGTAAACAGATAACAGCTCAGGAGTTTGTATTGGAATTGTATGAATAAACTGTGTTTTCCAGACTTTTGGAGGAAGAACCCGAGTTACAAACAGCAGCACTGCCAGACAAAGGGCAGGCTGTGCAGGGGAAGAGAGCTGCTGCTAAAAACTAGAGATGAATTATTCAGGCTGATACAGATAGAAAGCTCTCTGCTCTGCCCAGCCCTTCTGGCTGGAGCCAGCCCAGCCTGCAGCCACGTTCCCAGCAGTCCCCAAAAATCCCTGGGCCCTGCTCTGCTGCTTCAGTGCCCAGATGTGCCCTGACAGCAGCCACCCAGTGACAGGGGTCACACCTCTCCTCCTCCCCACCAGCAGCAAGATCATCAACACATGGGTGATCCAGCAGGGCTCCTCAAGCTGCAGAAGGCACAGGAACTTTCAAGTTATGGTTCTTTAGGAGACCATTCATTTATAAGCAAAATTGGAAAACAAACAAACAAACAAACAAAAAAGAGGACTTTTTGATAGTTCCATAGAATCATAGAATCACAGAATCATGGATCATGGAATGGTTTGGGTTGGAAAGGACCTCAAAGACCATCTGATTTCAACTCCTTGCCATGGAAGTTTCTTTTTTATTCCCCTTCCACTAGACCAGGTTGCACCAATCCCCATCCAGTCTGGCCATGAATAATTCCAGGGATGAGACAGCCACAGCTTCTCTGGGCAGCCTGTGCCAGGGCCTCACAACTCACATCACATATTTCCACTTGCCCTGTGAAACATCCTAAAAATTACACTAGTGTAGTCTTGGGAAATAGTGGCAGGATTTGGCACTTGCTGAGCTGCCTTGGCCAGCATCATTTCTGGGTAGAGATAGAAACATCCCCAGTCCTCAGGGTCACAGCCCAGATGTCCTTGAGACAAATTTCTAGGTTGCTTGAATTAATGGAAAATAAACTCAGAAATCCTGTGTGGTAGAGAACCACAGTTTAGTAACACTGTTCTTTGTTTTTTGTGTTCTTAGGGGCAGATTTTGGGAAAACCAAAAGAACACAAAAGGACATAGTGCTTTTTGACCTCTAAACTGGATTTTTTTCTAAAGATTTTAAACACTTAAGAAAAAAAAAAAAAGTGGAAACTACATAAAAGACTTTCACAAAGGGATTAAGACAAAATCAGCACCATGATCTACTCTGAAGCAAAGAAACCTGAGGCATTGTACAATCCATCCAGCTCCTGTCTTACCTCTTCTTTCTTAAATCAAATTTACACTCCAGAACATGTGATCTTGATTAAAATCCCCTTTTTTTTTTTTTTTTTCCTCATGGGTTTTGCCAGGAGCACAGTAAAGCCAGATTGAGACATGAAACATGCACAGTAAGTGACAGTCCAGTGCTTGCTGTCCTTGGTGGTTTTCTTTTTAAATCTCAATAGGAACGTGGAATCCAATTCTGCGTTTAATGATATCTCTGAGGCAAGATTAAATCACTCATTAATGGAGCAATATTTTTAATTGGATCTTATTAGAGAAAAGAGATTATGAGCCTCCACTATGTTTCCCTCCTTAGATAGAGCAGTGTGTAAGTGGCTGGATAAACAGCACAGGTGTGCATTTTTCTTTTGAAAGCTTTTGGAAAAAAAAATGCTAAACTCCTGCTAAAATGGCACCCAGAAATGGTAATAATTCATGTAACTGTGTTTCATTCCCAGAAATGCCTTCCCTGGCAGTTTTGCAGTTTCTGTCTGATCACCACACTCCTCTTCTGCAAGTGTAGATGGAACCCTCGTGATGCTGCAGCTCTTGTGTGTCACTTGTTTCTGTAAATTATCTGCTTTTTAATGAGGAACATATTTTTTTAATGTTTTGATTGCTCGCCTAACAAACCCAGCTTCATCCTGGGTCCTCTTTGGCTCACATGTTTTTACCTATAACACTGCCACTGCCTTCCAGGCTGGATTTTGCCTGCAGTGCCACGGCAGGAGTGAAACCAGCTGCAGAACATCTCCTTGGATTTAGTTAGTTATTGACTCTGAGGAGCCATAAAACACCCTGGCATGGTCCTGCCTCACCAGCCCTCCTATGAAGGAATTCCTGACTTTACTGAGTGTGTTTGGTCTTCTCACTGCAGTTCAATGCAGAGGAATTTGTAAGCAGTGTACATAGAATATATCCCACCCAGCCACATCATGCAAAGGCAGTGTTCCCACTTGTCTCACCCTTTACTCATCCATGTGGTTTTGCCTCCTTCCCCAAGATTTCCACCCACACTGGACCTTCAAGCATATGCTTACTGGGCTGGAAGCTGTTCCTGCTGGCACCCTGCCTATGCAGGGGAGCCTGGAGAGATTCTCTCTCCCCTCCTGCGTGAGACTTTGATTCTGCTCCTCTCCACATGAGAGAGGGAGCAAACAAGGTCACCTGGCTGTTGAGTGCTTTCCAAAGTCTTTCCCAATCTCCTCCAAGGGGTGAAAGTGANGTTCTATTTATTTTATTTTACCTTTTTTTTCCTCTCTTCTCCTATTAAATTGTATCTCTGACTGGGAGTCTCACTGGTTGTGCTTTCAAACTAGCACAAGAGCCGACGGGAAACACAGTCTGCATTTGGGAGGCTGGGGAAAGCCTGTGTTCTTTTGGACAGCTTGGCCGTGGGAAAACCCATTCCTGTTCCTACCGCCCTGCCTGCACCACGTGAATATTGCCTTGGACAGGAAGGTGGGAGACCTGATGCAGTGGGACAGAGAAAATCTGCAGACGTTCCTTTAGAGCAGTAGCACATTCTCATCTCGCTCGGTTTGAGACCACTGTGTTGTGACAGTTGTCATGAAAATCCATCTGGGAGAAGGTGTGAGTGCAAGGTAAACATCACAGGAGCTGGGGAATTCAGAGAGTCAGGCTCTCCTGGCTACTCTGACTTGACAGCTATAAAAATATGTCAGTAATAAAGAACTGTAGCTCTTATATTTTTATGTTAAACACAGCAGTGCATGCCATGAAAGAGAGAAGGCAATTACTTATTTTTTGTCCCAAGGAAAAAGCTGCTGTGTGCTGCAGCCTTTGATTTCTCATTTTGAGAATAAAGGCTGCTCTTCTAAATCTCCCATGTTTATAAGGGTTTAAGGATGGCATTGTTTTACTGACATCTACTAGCCATGTTCTGCTAAGAAGTTCTGCTGATGGAGAATTTTTATTTTCTTTTGCCACTTCCTATTTTCCTGCAGTTGGGAGATACACCATCTCACAACATTAAGTGTTTTCAGAATGCATGTAAATGAGGCACGCATTTATTTTAATTTCTGATGATGTAATTTAAATCCAAACAGACTGAGCCTGAAAATTTAAAAGTCTTTAAAAGCCTGAAAATTATCTATACACATATATGGATATAGTAGAATGTCCTCACTTGAAGCATTTTTCACCAAAGAGCAGTAACAAAGAAAAATTGCAGTATTAGGAGCCTGCACCCCTTTTGGTACACATTACAGAGATGCTTCTGGAATGTTCAGATTAAAATTCTCTCCAAAGGGAAACCAGAAAGTATTTTGTTTAACTACTGCTTTGTGCTGCCAAATGATAACTCAAATGCACTGCTTGGAGAGTACCTCTGGAACTGCCTCCTGCCCAAAACTCCCTGCTCAAAGCAGGTCAGCTACAAGAGGATTAGGACCTTACCTAGACGGGTCTTAAATATCTCCTGAATCTTGGCAACTTGGGTACCAGACTCCTTGTGTGCCCAGGGGGAGGTGTGTGTGCACTGATGTGACTTCTTTCAGTCACATCCCAGCTTTTGCTTGGTTTAGATGTTTAGGAACCAGCAGTAACTAATGACATTTTGGCTGTTGCTCAGCAAAACAGGCACCTTTCCCAGCAAAGGCTGTGCTGCACCCATGCAATGAGCACCTCTCAGGAGGCTCTGACTGTGCTGGGTTGGTGAATTTTGCCCTGATTCTCCCCAGAGCTCTTGCTCTGTCCTTGGCAGAGTGGTAGGAGAAGCCCTTGGGTGTGAACAGAGCAGCAGCCCAGGAGAGGGATCCCTCCTGTAGATCTCCTCCTATCAGCTCTTGTATTGCTGGGTAGAGCTTGGCAGCAAACCTCAAAGCATCTGAAGATATCCCTCTCCAGAAAAACAACCTCCAAACAACCACTGAACCTCCTAGAAGAATCAGGAAGGCTGAAGGGTGAATTAGTGACTTTTTTTTTTTTTTTTTTTTTTTTTTGGCCTGTTATAAATACAGTTGGTGCACAATGATGAGATCTGTGCCAGTGCACACAAACAAAAATGTCAACTATGTTTCCAATTTTAAAGGTTATGCTGGGGCATCTTTTGGTATTTCTCCTCCAAAGAGCTTTGGGATGAGTCATGAAACCTGTGCTACTCCATGAATCTAAATGGTTGCAAACATCACAGTATGGTTCACGAGAACAAGCTGCTACAGTGCTTTTCAAAAGATCTCTTTGCTTTTCCATGATTCTCAAAAGCTGCCTGACAGGTGATCTTCTTACCCAGCCCAGTTATCCCTTTGTGTCCATTTTATCACTGGATGAATTCCTCAAGGTATTTCCTACCCCTAATTACAGAAATTTGTATTTGCTTTTCCTTCCCATCTGATCTTGTGGTTTTTGAGGCTTTTTTGTAACTGTGGAGTTACAATCCCTAAGGTAGGGATTACTTTCTGGAACAGTTAACCCCAGAAAATACCAAGAAAAGAGAAACTTCAGAATTCTCAGTATTCCCAGTGGATTCTTACCAGGTTTTACAATCACTGGGCTGGAGAAGACAAATGCTGTGATAACACCATGACTACCCAGCTGAAAATCAGCATTAGGCTCAAGGACATGGGCTTGGATTGCCCTGGGCAGCCTTTAGCAGCTGGAGCACCTGGATGCAAAGCTGTGCTTTCAAGGGTTTCTCCTCTGGAGCTCCTATGTTGAACAAGTGACTCAACGCTTTTGGAGAAAAGCAAAAAAAAAACCACAAACAAACACAACAAAAACAAAACCCAAACAAACAAAAAAACCAACAAAAAAAACCTCACCACAAACAAAAAATGAAGAAGCTTATTCCCTACATAGAGAAAAAAAATACAATTAATTTTTTTTATACTTCAAATATACAAAGAAAAACTAAAATGTCCTTCAAAGCTATTCATGAATGGAAAAACAAATCAATGCAGAGGATTAGATAATTCATTTAGAAATGATTTGGTGGTGACTGAAGAGCCTTTACAACCTCAGATAAGGAACAGCCTGGTTTCTTGGCAAAGAGGAGGCTTTGTCACTTCACTATGAACTCATATTCCTCTGTTGTACATATGTTATGTCACATCCAGTAGAAACTATTTGCAGAGTCTTGGAACTTATCTCATCAAGCCTGAAAATTCAACAGCATATTAATTTCCCTGTAGGATATTAATTTGGTTTCAGATTCCTTATGAATGTTGACAACTACATTTAGTCTCTAGGCCAAACCAGCTGAATTTACTGATTTAATTTGGGTCTCTAGAGTGGGTAAATGGAATATTTTTTTACAATAATGAGCCAAGATATGAGAGTAACCTCACAACAATGGGTTAGGTTTCCTTAAAGATGTAAATCTGAAATCAACTGAAATTTTACCATTTCTGTATATAGCCCAAGATGAAAACAGAAGGGGTATTTGTATCTTTCCTACAGGAGTCCATCCCAAACAGAAATACCACATTTCTGCCAGGGCTTGTGATAAGCAATAATCAGCTCACACTAAACAGCCTGAAGACATCAAAAGGTCAGTGTGGCCTCTCACTCTCTCCCACCAAGCTTTCTTTGCATATTCTCTTGCTCTCAGAGACCCAGAATCATGTGCAGCTATGTTAAACTCCCTCTAAACTATATATATATGTGTGTAAAATATGAGATGGACTCCTTGCTAACATCACCATGGCTAATCACTACAATTTCCAGCTGAGATGCCCACCAGGAGAAGCCCTGGCTGGGAATGCAGCTGATGAAATGCCCTGCTCTTCTGAGCCTCACCTTGGAGTCCCACCACTCTGAAGGTTTTGCCTTGCATTTTCCCTGCAATCCCTACAAAATGTGAAACCTGATGAAGATGCTGACTGCAGCTCCAGTTGTGTTTGGTAGGTAAGTTCGTTGCAAGAGAGAAGTACATCTCAGGGCAGAAAACATTTTGCAGAAGAACAAAGGGAAATACAGCAGTGAAGACATACGGAATTGATGGAAACCCACTAATGTCTGGGGCCTAGCTTACATCCATGATTAATTCATGGATAAAGTAACCAATTAAAAATGCATGATAGACTCATGACAACCAACAGGCAAATGCACGATTATTAATGCTAAGTATGGATCAAGGGAGGGAAGTAGCTTGGATTTGGGGAGGTGGGGCACAACATCTCCCTGTGTCAGCAGGTCCCAGATTTGCTACTGCAAGTCAGAGCAATAAGGTGGGCAGGACTGAAAGACTCTCACTGCCCAGAGGAGGTTGAGAAGGACATTCTGGAGTAGCTGCTGTGGCCAGGAGATCAGACCCTGACTCCCTGTAGAGACTCAAGTGACAGCAGCAGTGAGCTACAACAACAGGGCAGAGAGGCAGAGTGTGTGAGGGGCAGGAGCCAAAGGCTGCCCAGCTCAAGGTCTGGGTGTCCTGGACATCTGGGGGATGTCTTCAGCACAAAACCCCAAAATGTCCAGAGACCTAAAGGACACCAAGATCTCCTGGAATCTTCCTCATCCCTGGACGTGTTCAAGGCAAGGTTGCGCAGGGCTTTGAGCATCCTGGTCGGGTGGAAAGCGTCCCTGCCCATGACACAGGGATGAGATCATGTTGAGGATCTTTTTCATCCCAAACCATTCTGTCACTCTGTGATTCCTTATTTCCAGGCAGGGCAGAGGAAGCAGGGGTGACACATCAGGTTCTCCTGTGCCAGCAGCTCCAGCAAAAGGAGGGTTTGACGCACAAAGGCTGAGCGGCGATTTGTGCCACGTCATTTCCTTTGGCACCATGGTTCACAACAGCCACCACCAGGAGCTCCAAAAATAATGATCCTTGTCATTGTCATTAATTAAACAACGAGGATGACAAGGACATTCTTTTTTTTTCCCTAGTGGAAGCTGTGAACACCTTTCTTGGCTGCACACGCCATGCAATACTCATGCCCTGGAGGGCAGGAAGGTCCAAGTGCCTCTGAATGAGTCATTTCCATTGGGCTAATCTCTGAAAGGTGCTCAGTGAGGATGCAGTGATTTCCAAGAGGTTTGCAATCACTTCACACCACTGAGAATCGGGAATGAGCTAATGGGAAAGATAACAGCTCCTGTAGTCTCCAAAGCTCACAGTCCCCTGGGCAGATTCCAGCTTCAGCCATTTATTTTGGTTTTTAAACAGAAGCAAAATCATATCAAGCTAGAACCAGACAACTGTTTATTAAAACTGAGTCTGGCTGCTGCTGTGAGGGTTTTCTCTGAGTGTCAGCCAGATGCAAAGATGCTTTTCTTTGATGCCTGCAGCAAGTGTTTTCTCTGGAGCCTGTGCTGGGGTGGGAGACTGGGATATCCGACCTCCTGGGAGACTGGAGAGCTGTGGTGGAGGCTCCAGGGGGAAAACAGCCTTGGCACTTGGGCAGCATTTCTAAGAATATCAACAGGCTCCAAAGGAAAGAAAGAGAACCACAACCTGCTCCTTAGGAAGTGTCCATATAAGGTTCAGATTCCAAGCCTCTGCTATGAGGAGCAAATACCTATTTAGAAATCATTCCAGAATGGTATTTAGCTGACCTGAAACCTCTGTTCATAGATGAACAAGCCTGACATGTTTCAGCATATTTTCCTTATTTAAGCCCATCCTCAGTAATTGGCTTTTCCAGTTGATGGTGATGAATTAGGGGAGCTTCTGGGTGAAATGAAATTGAAGAGGACTGAAAGCTCAAATCCAGCTTAATTGTGCATCTGACATGTGAAGAGAAAACAATACCTGGCATCCCCAACAAAACTGGCTGCCCAGAGGAAGGATCATTAGGAGAGCAAAGCCCTTATGATGAATGTCAGTCATGTCATTTAAGGCATGTTATAGAAAATGCATGAACTCCCACCACAGAGAACCAAATAAAGTAGAATAATTGCAGGAAACATTTTAACCTCACGAACAGAGAAAATTTGCAAGGATGGGTTCACCCTCTGGTCACAGTGCTCACACTCACTTGTTGTAAAGGACAATGTCTGGCCTCCAGATGAGCTCTGAGGGGATTCGGATGGATGTGACATTTTCATATTCCTGGGGGTCCCAGCGCAGTTTGTAGTCGTGCCACTCCTGCCAAAAATGAGGTGGTTACAAAGCTGTGAGAGCTCAGCAGGAAAACTGAAAAGAAACACGGAAAAACACATATCTGGGGACACCCACCTGCTTCACCCACACATTCGTGGTCATCATTTGGTTTTTCTCATCCTGAAAAGCAAGATCAGATATTGGTTACAGGGGCAGATTAAGAGGCCCAAAGAACCCTCTTAATTTCCCTTAATTTTATTTCATTTATGTAATTACACATCACCTCTGCAACAAATGTAAGTTCCATCTTGGAAATAAAAAGCAGATGTTTCTGTCATTTGACATGGGACAGGGCACAGCTGTCTGATACCACTGAACAGCTGAGCCTGCACCTAAGCAATCCTGTGAGCAGATGGACTGGAATTTATTGGGATTTTACTCAGTGCTGATGGGTTCAGCCTGGGATGATGATACCAGGTAGAAAAATCTCTCCAGCCTGCCTTTGACCTGAGCACTGAAGGAAGGGAGTGATGGATACATGAACCCTTACTCACACTGGTGGATTCCAGTGCTCAGCTTCATCTGCAAGGGTGTTCTCCTGTGAAACATTATCCATGGACACAGTTCTGGAAACAAGAAGCTCAGCAGCATTTCTCCTTCTACCAAATACATGAACTTGTGGCACTAAGGGTTGGGTTTTCTGAATAAACCCCAGCTGCTCTGCTGGCATGGAGTTCTTGGGCAGCCTGGTGTATTTCCCAACTCTACGTGCCAACAGTATGCAAAGGTAGGAATGTATGTACATATTTAAATAATGTCAGGCATTTATAATGCTGGCAGCACTGCAGTAGAGTTAATTACTGCTTGCTGCTTGGCTTTTGTGCCCTCTGTAAGTAACCCAGATGAATTACATGGGGCACAGCCTAGTGCTGGTCTGACTGAAGTGTCCCACCAGAGCTCAGGGTTTATTTCTGTGGGTTCTTTTTATCTCTTGCCTTGGTTGGCATCAAACCCAGCTGAGCTGACAGGGCTCAGTTGACAGCAAACTGCTCATCATTAACCTTGCCCTCGTGGCAGTTCAGGATTGATTGTGAACATTAAAATCCATGAAGTTCAGGGGGAGGTCTGCCTCCCCCTCCCTCAGCCTCCTCACTGCTGTTGTGGCACCAGATGTAGAACCAGAGCGGAGATTCTCTCCTCTGGGGCTAGGAACCAGAAACACATGGAGGAAGGAGGAATACAAAAACACTCCAATGAGAAACAAAGGGAGAGAAAATATCCAGCTGGTTCTTTGGGGGCCAATGGGAGATGAAGAATGTCAATGGGAATGCCAATACCAATGCCAGTGGGAAGATGAAGAATGACCTGGACCAAATCTTGAGAACCTGCTTCTCTTACCACTTTGCAATTCAAGCACCTGAGGGTCTCCACCACAGCCCCTGCACTGCACATCCCAGTGTAGCAGGTGCTGCCTTTTACTGAGGTTCTCCTCCCTGGAACCACCCTTTGTTGAAATTCCTGCCCATCACGACACCATCCTCCTGACCCGAACAAAGCACAGCTCCAGCTCCATGGGATTATCTGAGAAGGGTCTGCACTGTGCCAGTGACCAAGTTCCTCCTCAGGATGCTCCTCATGGAGCCAGCCCAGAGGGCAGTGGTGACTCCACAGCCATGGGGCTGTTGCACTACCTGGCCCCTTCCCTCAAGGTGAGCACAGCACATGAGGTCCTGCAGACACACAGGCACAGGGGGCCAAGTGTGACTCTCAGTGGCTGCTCCTGGACACATATTTGATCTCTGGCCCCTTATTCCCGGTCTCAGAAAACCCTCAGCAACCCAGGGTGAGGTAAGGACATGCAGGAATGTAGAGTTCCCCATTGATTTCTGTTCCTCTGCCCCCAGCTTTTGTCAGCAGGAGCTGGGGTTTGAAGACAGCTCTGATTTCCCTTTCAGACTCCTTGTCGTTGGGAGCTGAGCATTGTGTCTGACAATTGCAGCAGGGTTTGCACCAAAACTGTCACTGTCGGGAAAGGGGAGAGGAGCTGAAGAGCCACAGTGGTGGCAGGAGTGCCACCAGTCACAGACTGGGGCAGGAGGGGTGAGAGCTCTCCTCCAGCCATGCCCACAGGTCCCAGCACAGCCCTGCCTGTGAGTTGCACTTCTGACATGGTTTTAAGAAGATTAATTTTTCTTAAGTAAACTGGGAGAGCACTGAGAAGCAGGTGTATCGATCCCCCCCTTCCACAATTCAGCAGCTGCATAATGGAAAGTCTCTCTCATGCCTCCACAGTCACTAATGTCTCATCTTCTGTATTATCAATTATTCAGATGAGAACGATGCAACTTCAATATTAGCCACTGCAAACAGCCCTGGATCCCTCAGGCTGACATAAGAGTGAGAAGGGGAGTGGGAGACCATTGCTGTGCTGCAAAGCTGGAAGTGGACATCTTCTGCATGAGGAGATGAGACTCTCCAGCAACTGGTGTCTTTGATTCCCCACCTCCTGAACCATCTCTGCTGTTTCCTTTTCATCTCAAAAATCTGATTTCAAAATATAAAACTGAGTGGAGAGTCATCTGTTACCCTTGTCCCACACCAGTAATGTCTTTAGGTTGCATTATTCTTTCCATTATCACAGAAATCACAGAAGGGTTTGTATTGGAAGAGGTTTTAAAGCTCATCCAGTTCCAACCCTCTCCAACACCTTCTGCTAGACCAGGCTGATTAAAGTCTCATCTAGCCTTGCCTTGAGCACTTCCAGGGCTGGGGCATTATCACCTCTTTCATTCTGCCACATGACTACAGTAAAAAGTGACAGGAGCACCCTTTCCTGAAAAACAAGGGGGTTGGCCAAGACAGCCTTTAAACATCCCTTCCAACCCAAACTCTTGTGTGAAAGCCAGCACAAAACCTGCTCAAGGAGTGTGCAGCTGCACAGACACTGTCCTGGGGAGTGCCACATGCAAATAGGGACAGGAAGGAGAAAAATACAGGAGCAAGATCTGCACAAGCTCTAAAGCCTGTGAGTGTGTCAGACATCTGCAGCCCTGCAGGGACCTCCTTTGTCCAACACTTGACCCCAACACCCTGTGCCAGAATTATCCCATAAATACTGTTCCAGTGCACATCAGTCTGTGTGCAGAACACTCAATGTTGTACAGGGCATATACAGTTTGCACATGTGTGATTTCTATCTGAGCAAATACTCAGAAAGAATTTTCTTGTTAATATCTGCCAGATTAGCTAAAAACCCTCAAACCTCTCATTTGTAGAAACCTCTTCAGGCAATCTCTCTTCCCAAGGTGTGCAGAACACTGTCCCTATCAGCTTGTGTAAATTAGTGTTAATGATCATGGCTCAAATTCCAAATTAGATGTTTGATTTATTCTTTTGCCAGAATTCTCTGGCACTTATGCCAGCAGCTGCACTGCCCTGCTGTGATCAGTCCCATGGGTTTTGATGGGGAATTTGGGATTTTGCCTGTAGTAAATGAAGACTAAAGGATCCACTTTGATGACCAGCTACTCACATGAGTCACCCCGTGTTCCACCAGGTCTGTCTGCATGATCACTCCTCTCTGCTGAGGGCAGAGCCTTCCCAACCCAACCCTGGATCAGCCAGTAAAGCCCAAATGCACCAGGAGCCTCTCCCTGGGCCCCAGCCTGGCTAATTTTGGCCTCTGCTGCACAAAGAGGTGGCACTCACCACGTCGATGAGCTGGGCGATGGACAGCCCGAAGCGGACGAGCACCACGTCCGAGATGTTGGCCACGGGACGGGACCATTTGTTATACCCAGAGAAGAGTTTCTTCAGGAGCCTCTCCTCGGCGTGGGCTCGGGTCTCCACGTGGCCAAAGGCTGTGGGGAAGGAATGAAACACCTGCAGGTCCAAGGGCTGGCAGAGCTGGAGCCTTTTCCACAGGGAAACTCCAGCAAACCACAGCAATGGGCACTTGGGGACACACAGGAGGGTGATGTGACTCAGGTGGTTTGTTCCCCCTCTATCCCTGGCATTGCCACGTATTCCTCACTCTATTTACCCACTATTACAGAGCAGGATTGGTCTGAAGAAAGTGGGGGCACCAGTAATACCATTTAGAGAACACTACGTGAGCAGTTCTTCCCTGAATCTGGTCTAATTTTTGTGGCCACTTTGTGGCAAGTTTCTAGCACAGGAGTCTGCAAGCAGGGAAGAGGGATGCTAGAAGAGCAAGCCAAAAAGGAAAAAGCAGCCTCCTGCTGGGAGATAGGCATTTTGGATCAAATTAACACATAAAAAATGGCATTACGTGTATCAGAAAAAAGGCAGACTGAAATTCAGCTCTTTATCCTGCTTAGTGGATATTTCACAAAAACAATGGGAGAAGGAAGAGGATGGTGGAGAGCACAAGTCGGCTAACGAGATCCCAGCTTTGCTCAGGCATAACTTTAAAAGTTGGAGGCTGCAAGGAGCAGCCCTGACCCCGCACGGAGGCTCCAGGAGCTGTCAGAGGTGCCTGGTGGTTATTAAAAAATTGAAGCCGCGTTTGATCCAGGGGCTGTCGGAGGAGCTGCGCTCCCGTGCCGGCTGCACCAGACGGAGGGGAGAGGGAGCCGGGGGCTCTCCCCACGTCCCTCACGGAATATGGCTTCTACTTAGCTTCAGCTGCCCTGGATTATACAAAGGGAAGCATTAGCTGAGCGCCGGCTGCGCTCTCCCCAGCCGGAGCTGTAGCCCCGAGACACATTAACACACTTTACCCAGGGAAGAAAAGCCCGGGCAAGAGGCAGGATGCTGAGCCCCCGTCGGGATTCCCCCTCCTGTCCCCTTCCCACCGCGGCTTTAACCCTTTCTCCATCCGATCAGACAAGGAGCACAACATAAAGGCAAAAGGGCTGCTCAGCAGAGGCTGGAGCTCAGGGGACCAGAAGTGATGGGGCAGAGGGGTGGAGGGCTCAGGGAAATTTGCTCTTGACACGGGCTGATCTCTTGAGAGGGATAGGGGAGGAAAGAGTAAAGAGCAGAGCAGGGGGAGAAGACCTTTCTCAAACTTACCGGGGAAAACGCTGGCACACAGCAGGAGGAGGAGGTTTCCCTTAGGCACAAGGAATCCCATCGTCGAGCAGAGCTTCAGTGTGCGGAGTCTCCCGTCAGGGCAACTTTTCCGCTCTGAGTCTCTGGATCCTCCAGGTTCATTCCCCTGAACTCCTTTCACTCTCTCTCCCTCTGGGAAGGGAGAGCAGCTGGTGCTTTGGTTTTTGGGTTGTTGGTTTTTTGTTTGTTTTTTTCTTCTCTCTTCTGAATGATCTCCAGCTCTTCCTCCTCTAAGGATGCTCTTTCCTGGGACGCTGCTGCTCGTTTGCTCACAAATGATGCGCGAGGGCTGCAGAGAGCTCCTGTGAGAGCCCGGGGAGCCTCCCAGGGCTCTCCTGCTGCTCCTCTCCCCTTTCCTACCAGCTTGGCTGCTGGTTTGTTTGCTGCTGCTGCTGCCGCTGCTTTCAGCCTTCCCCCAGCCCTTGGGGCAGCCTTTGCTCGGGTTTTGCTGCTGATGGGCCACCGATGATGCCTCTGGAGCAGAGAGCGAGCACAGCGTGTTTGTATATTTAATGTAGTCAGACCTGCCCACCTCCCGCTTAGGAGGAGGAGGAGGAGGAGAGAATCCTTGCGCTCCAGCAAACAGGCTGCAGGGAGGAAAACTTTTGCAGGAGAAATAAAGGCGGAGATCCAGAGCCCGGCTGCAGCCAGAGGTGGATGTGGGGCCAGCTGGGATCTTTGTAGCACCGGAAGCCCAAACAGTTCTTAATTAACGAAAGCTGTCTCTTTAATCTCGTCCAACTGCTTTTCAGAATCACTCCAGTGTAATTAGACTGAGATATTTCTGGCTTGGGCACGTATCTTTGCTGTCAATAATTACTCGGATGATGAACCTGCCCAGGAGAACAGGGCTCTGCTGTGCTTGGTGCTGTACAAACACAGAGTACAAATAAAAACATTATTGTTTGCCCATAGGCAATATTGCAAACCAGGGGTGAGACCGAGACAGGGTCGCTTGAATTTATCCATATGCTTGAATGTACCTTAAATACATCACAAAAAACTCTGCTGAAGTCTTGCAAATTTGGTGGAGGAAAGGATAACTCCTTGTCTTACCAAGGAATTATCCCTCCATCCCTTCATCTCTCATCCCTGATTCCTTGCATGGGAGATGTGGAGTGGAGCTCTCCCCATTTCATTTCAAAACTAGCTTTGATATTAACACAATTGCTTCCACACGGAGAGCAAATGGATTTAATTTCCAGGCATGGGTAATGTTGCCAGCTGCAAAATTAATCAGAGTCTGTTCTAATAATATTAGCTACATATTTTATGCATAATAGTTTCCCTACTCCCAAAGCATCTCAGATATCTTCCAATATAATAGATTGCTCACTGCAATGGGGAGGATTAAATTCACAAGAGAAATTAGGTCTGTAGTGGGATTATAAATACCAAACTCCACTTATCTTGTTTTTCTTATCTCATCTCTTTCTCAATAATTGTCACCCTTCCCAGTGACAAACCACACCATATTTTCCCATTTTGTGGATTCCTGTACAGTTGCCCGCTTTGCTTTTGGAGTCCTGACCCTAGTGCAGCACCTGAGCAGCTGTGATAGGCCATAAAAATCCGTAGTGCTCATTCCAGGGAACCATCCAGCATTAATTTAATAAGCAGCAGATATGAGATCAAATTAACTCGGAGCTGAAGCGTGGGGTACAACCTGAGAGCCAGGTCCTGTGCAGCTCTGAGAACCCGCAGCAACAGGGGAGCAGAGGGGCAATCACTGCTCACCAGGGTTAAAACAGCATCACTCTGTCACCTACTCTGTCAGCCACAGATTCCCCAACACAACTGCAAAAGGACTCCTAGCATTCCTTGGAACACCTTTTCTCTGTGGAAGCTGAAGCCTGCAGCTTCTTGTACTCCTTGTTATGTCCAGCCCTGCTCAGTGCTGACCCAGCAGCATCAAACGAGGGAACCCTGGGTTTCTGCCCACCTACCTTCAGCCACGAGCACCAAACACAACAAGCAGATAGTGGGGAACAGGATTTCTAAAGGCCATTTTTCAGCGAGGCTGCTGCTCTGCACAGGTCACACACCGAGCAGCCAAACCCAAGGGATACAAGATCAACTATTCCCTTTTGAAAACCTTGGCCATAAATAATACAGGTATCCTTGACTACAGGCCCCCCTGTGCAGAGCTGATTCAAATCCCATGGACAAACCCCATCCATCTTCACCTTGCCTGGCTTTCCATGCTGGCGAGCAAACACTGCCTTTAGATTAACCCTATAAATTACTTTGATTAAAAAAGGATTTCCTTCTTTTGGAAATGAATCGTAAATCACTATTTCCCATGAGTGAAACGTTTATGCCTCACCTTGCTGGCCATGTGGGGAATGAGAATATTTTACAGTGGTTTCTGTGCCTTGAAGTGACCTTGTTAAATCTCACTGCCAGTTTCTTTCTGCATCATTGGGCCATAACAAAATTTCCATCAGCTCCTGTGTGTATTTGGAAGGCGATGACTTCCACTGGTACATGTGCAAGGGACTCTGACTGGAACAAAAGATGCCATTTAAAGGTCTTAATGATTATTTTTTTTTTAATTGTGGTAGAAAGCTGCAGCTCCAGCCTGATTTCCAGGGACCCAGCTCTCAGTCTCCTCATTATTATTATCTTCCTTTGTCCGAAAAAGACGTGGATAATTTGGGTGATCCAGATGTTCACAAAAGCTGATTCAAACGTCCCAGCTATTGAAGATTCTAGACTGAACAAAACAGAAACAAGGCTGTGTTTCCCCAAGGTTTCCAGTGAAATCTCACACTTGTCCTTGGAAAAAGGGCAAGCCAGTAACAAGCTCAGTTTTGAGCCATTTAGTGAAATTCCATGATTTTGCAGGAATGTGGTAAGTCTTGACTGTGCATTCTGCTCTCCTGCAAATCTCTTGTCTACTTTAATTCTTTCTGAAATATTTTTTGTTCTATAAAAGACACTGGCAGGAGTGGATTGAAGGTCCTTGAGAGGTGGGTGCCTGCACATAAACTGTGCCTAAGCCTCCTCTCCTGCCATCATTCATTCAATGTTGAAAAAAACTCAGCTGCTCAAGGAGGCAGAAGCAGCTGCACTGCCAAGGAACCCTAGGACTGCACATTTCCTTTGAATTTGCTCTGTCTCCAAGATCTTGTCTTGGATGTCACAGCCAGCCCTCCAGGGCAAGCCCTTGACCTCCGTTTATTTTGTAAAATGTCATCTGGATGTTTAAATCCACAAGAGTGAGACATTATAATGATCATATCTCCTTACCCGTTGCCCATTTGGGCTTGGCAGGGGGGACAGCGCGGGTTAATGGAATGTTTGAGAAACGCCCTCTTTGCATTCAAAGGGGGCCGGGAGTTTTTTTCCTTGTCTCTCCTGTTCTTGTGATAAAGATTTCCCTCTCCTGTTCCTTACTGCTTTGTCATCAACAGAGGCTTCAGGTGGAGCAAAAAAAAGGAAGAAAACCAGCGGTGAAAGGGGAGAGATCTCCTTTCGGTGAAATGTGCATTGAAATGAGCAGAGCAGAGGGATGTGCAGGGCTGTTTCTGAGCAGAGCAGGCTCCATCTGCCTCTGGGGAAACCTGCGAGGTACTGCTGGCCTCTCAAGAGTGACTCTGATTTATTCATATCCATTTCAGTTTGTTTCTGAAGTGACAGGAGGCTTTCAAAGACGTTTTTAACTAAATCAAAGATTTTTTACTAAGAGACTTCTGGCCGTGCAGGGGAGCTGAGACACCTGCATGGGACTAAGAACAACAGTAAAACAACAGTGTAGGAATGTAAAAGGATTCAAATCCTAATGAGCACACAGAGAGGAGGGAGAGATTCTGCCTGTAAATGTAGGAATGATCATTTCCAAAGCAGTAGATACAATTATGGAGCCCAGGGCTTTCCAAGGCTTCTTGTTTTCTTGGAAGTTGGCTGTGGAGTGGATGTTTTTCAGCCACAGAATTCTATCATATCCTCTCATTATTTCCTGGAGCACCCTGATGGCACTGACCAGGCCCTGCAGACAAAACCAGTGCCATGGCTTTGCTAAACCTCACTGCCAGTGAGAACCCAGGCGAGGGTCTGAGATGCTCCAAAGCTGATTCCCCTCCCGAGCAGTGTCCCTCTGGAGGTGCACACAGTGAGCAGACACCTGGCAGCCCAGCCCTGGGTTCTTGGAATGCCACAGGCACACACTGTCCAGTCAGGCTGATGCCTTAGGAATCTAGCTTTTGTATTTTTCAGATCCTTCTGTACTTCTCTAGTGTATAACTCTAAAGCTCCACAGCCTGTTAGTCACTGCCTTCCCATTTTATTCAGACAAAATGATTCCTCTCTGGGCCTGAAACTCAAGGACACCCTAATGTCCCAGGCCCTGAAAAGTGTAAACAAGAAGTAAGTTGGAGGTGGAGGGAGCAAACTGAGGGTATATGACTTCATTACCTGAAGCTGTAATTGGAGGATTAACCCCTGAAATGTAAATGGACCAAACTTGCAATTGTGTGAAAAACTCGTGATCATTGTCCATTTTGGGTGTAGTCCCTCTCAGAGGCTTTTGCCTGCCCAAGGTGTACCTATGGAAGGCCTTTAACAAATACCTGCTTTCACTCTCCTAATCCTCTCTAGCCTCTGTTCTAGGGAGCCACCCCAAGGCATCAAGGCCCCCCCAGTGCTGAGCCAGGGCAGCCCCACGGCTCCATCCATGGGGAGGTGCTCAGTGGGGCTTGGAGCAGAGATATGCACACTCCACAGCAGGGCAGGGTGGTTAATGCAGCATCTCCCCCTCCTCTCTGTGTGCTCATTAGGATTTGAGTGCCAGCACAAGAGCCCTGATGCATTAACCTTTTGTGCTGCCTTGGAATTCTCCTGCACTGCCAGGCTGGGAGCTAAGGGAGCTCAGAACCTTGCAGGATTAACTCTGTAACGAAGCTCTGGGGAGAATCCAGTTGTATTTACCTCTGAACAGTCTGTGCTGATGAGAGCAGGGGGAATTCTCTCATTCCTTCTGTCTCCAGACTTGTTCCCACCTCTGTCCTCCACAGCAACACATTGATTCTCTTTTTCTCTGACCAATGACTCATCATGCCTACAAAATGCCATAATCCACACATTTCTTCCTCTCTGGATTTCTCCTCTTCCTGTTGCTCACCCAGCCATATCCTGGGAGTTTCTGAATAAGGCTCTTTATTAATGAAGCAACAGGAGGATTTGTGGTTCTGGCTGTGCTTAAACAAAGCAACAAACAAAGTGAGCCAAGCATTGAAAGAGGAAATGAAGCAAAGCAGAAAGTCATGGCCTCATTAAGACTTCCAGCTCTAGAACTATTAAAGAGCTCATGTTACAGATCAGATGGACCTCTACATCTTATTTGTAAATGCCAGACTCCATTGTAAAGAGCCCATAAAGAGCAAGGAGGCAGCTTTCACTTCTCTTAAGATCCACAAAGATGGATTTTTAAATTAGAGAACTGAAGCGTGTTTCTCCAGACAAGTTTGTTCTCCAAGGATAGCTCTGGTTTCACTGCTCGGCTTTGTGGATCTAAATTAGGCTCTTGTCCTTCCTCACCAGAGGGCAAAAACTGCCTAATTTACTCACTGAAGAAATCTGGAGTTGAGTGACTGACAAATCCTTTCCTCTCCCCAGTCAGCTCCAGCAACAGATCACAACCTCCCAGCCAGTGCAAACCTGTCTGAGGGTGCTGCAGGCTACAGGCAAAGCCAGGGCTCATGAGAACAGGGTGTGATTACCTGGATGAGGTGACTGAGTAAGTTACAACCCCCCCAGAGCTCCTGGCCTGATGATGGGAAGTGCACAGCCCTGCTGAACAGCCCAAGCCATGAGGGTCAGGGGCAGGACTGCCCATCCATCTGGAGAGCAGGAGCCAGGGGCTTCTCCAGCCACCCCTGTTTTTGCATCAGTGGAGCTCAGGAGGTCCCTGATTTGAAGCTCTTGATGCCACTGCACAGATATGACCCAGAATATCTCCCGTGCCAGGCCTCAGCTCCCTGCAGAGAGGATATTTGAGCCAGGCATGGAGAGAAGAGTGACCTGAGCCTGAAATACCTCAAGTGCCCTCACCAAGGCTGCTCTGAAGACAAAGATCTCTGAGCTTTGCCAGAGATAGACCCTACTCCAGGCTCTGTCTTGGTGACTTCAGCCTTCGTTCCCATGCCCACATCAGTGTGAATGTGATCTGTGTCCTCTGTGCAAAAATCAGCATTAAAAAAAATGCAGCCAGTGCTAAAAACTTGGTCATAAATATTGAGCTTGGCACAAAGCTTTGGCCATAAATATTTCCTTGGTTAACCAATAGGAAATGATAGCTCTTAAATCTCAATTATAGTTGAGTAGTAACTGGCTCACACTCATTGGCACCAGGGTCCTGCCTTGCTTGTGTGGCAAATAAGGGCAGCTTTCCCACAGCTTTGGAAGCAACCCTGAAACTCTGATTTCTGATTTCCAGAGTTCAACAGCATTGGTTTTCTTTCCTAATTTAGAAAGAGCTGAAAAAACTTCATGTTTAGACTTCCTTAAGCACTGTCCAAAAGCTTCCTGCAGTAGATGTTGTAGTGGCAGTTCTTTTCCAGCTTTTTACTCCTCCATCCATTTCTTTATTTACTGGATTCATTCATGTATAGCTCGCAGTCTTAGGATGTGTCTCTACAGAAGTGCTGCCCAAATAGGAAAGGAAAGGAAAAGTGGTGTTTTTTAGTGAATTTTTGGAGCTGGAAGATGCTGAGATCCTGTCTGGCAGTTTAGCTATGATCAAGCCATTTCAGATACCTTTCATACCTACTATAAACTCTACGTTCAAAGTTTAAAAAAAACCCCAAACAAAATAATGTAGAGGACTCAGAGCATCATCTTTTATGGCTGCAGAGAAGCTGTGGCCACACTCACCATACTGGTACGTGCTGGGGGTGCTGCCCCTCCCCAGTGTGCTCCTGGGAGGGTGGAGGGGACCACCCAAGAGCTCCAGAAAAAGCTGCCCTAAGTCTGGATTAGGGCCAAAGATCCTTTTCCCCTTTACATCTCTTTTTGGGCAACAGATGAGAAAGCCTTTGAATAACCAGGAAGGCAGAGCCTGATTTGTCTGCCTCCTCCTCCCACGTTTCTGGTACCTTCAGGCTCACGTCTTCTCTCTGCTCGTTAAGACACAGGCTTCTACTATTTTCCTGCTGACTGGCCCACACAAAAAGAAACATCAACCATCTGTTACTCCCACAGTTTTCTGGATGACAAGAGTGTTGTTGATTAAGGAGGAAGTTTTTCCAAAAGGCGCCCGTTTCCCAAAAAACACAACGTCTTTGTCTAAAATTACAACTTCTTGTCCTGCATGTTAAGAGCACACTGGCCTTTCCTGCAGCCCCGTGTACGACACTTGTATCTGCACAGCAGTTATTTACAGCACTACTCACTGCTCAGTCAGAGTAGAGGAACATAAACACTTGATTTCAAGTGCCTGGATATCTTTGGAAATCTGGACCATGCCCACCAAACATTGTCGGAAAACCACAGCAGTCTCATGCTATTCAGGAACTCAGTTATTTTTTGCGCCTTTCTACAAAACCAATTTATCGTGATGTCTTTAGGCCTCATCCTGCCACTCTAAACATCCAAAAGTTCAGGGATATTTATACCTGGACTGCTTCTAATTTTGCCAAGCAAGATGATTGGGCTGGCAAGGCTACAGCAACTCCCATCATGATGACTGTAGAGCTTAGAATTAGCATGAAGATACTTCGACATATTTTATTCCTGATTCTATTCTTCTTCTTTTGGCACAGACTGGTGTCCCATATGTCCCATTGTTGGACCCTGCACCAGCTGAAGGAAAAGAGTCTTTGATTGACACTTGAAAATACCAAGTTGTGCCTTTGGGCTGGCTCAGGCTGAAAATGCTCTTGGCAAATGGAAATAGTCATGTAATTTTTATTTCACTGTTCAACAGGAAGAAGACATTTTATACAGTGAGCAATACACATGAAAGTTTATTCTCTGAGGGGATGAAATATTCCTCTTTTGATCTCCTGTAGCATGTTTCCAAGTGGAAAGGGGCTTCAGATCGCACACTCAGCTCTGAAAGGAACTTGGAGGAATAAAACCCCATTCCCAGCTCTGGCCTCTGGGTTTAGAAATCAAATGGCTCCTTCCCTTGGGGAACACAACTCTTGGTTTGAGCAATCTCCTGCTCCAGGGTTCAAAATTCTTGTGTGGGATTACCCACACCCAAGGTACACCCAAAGAACAAGATCAACCACCTCCTCTCATCATGAGGATGGAACTGCAACCAAACTGTACAGAGTGACCTGGGGATAGAAGTTTGGAAACATGGACACTGGGGTATTCCTCTCTGTAACTCATCTCCAAAAACCACAACCTATTTCCACTTACTTTCCTTGAAGTCCTCTGGACTATCCACACCATCAGGAGTAAAACTTATCTGTTCTTCTAAATTTTGGCATTATGGAATGGGAGAGAAATTAAAAAGGACTCCCCAGACCATTTCACACAAAAACAGGTGGGGATAAATGAGCAGAAAATAACAAAACCCTCTGTTAGGTAGCAAGGCCAGTGGTAACATTATTTTTCTTCAAAAGCTGATGAAAGCCTTTTATGCAGTCAGAGAGGAGCTGACTGATTTGTGGGTTGCAGCAGGAAGTTAAATTTGTGTAAAGGAAGAAAAGATGGGCATGGAAAAATTATTCCCTCTGCCTATCCAGAAGGTGCTTATAATAGAATATTTACAATCCTCAAATATTCTCAGTCATGATTCTGTTACTGGCAGGGGAATCAAGCCAGGTTCTTGGAACAGGACAACACTGAAATCACCAATAATGTCCATTTTGTGGGATGAAAATTTTGGTGGATAAAGAGCTGTTCCTGTGTGGCAGCAGGTGAGTTTGATCCCATGGCTTAAGATATATATCATGTAACATACAATGTATGTCCTGTAGCCCATAAATTCCTTGAGCAGTGAGATTGTAAATGGAAATCAGACAGAGAGCTCCACACAGCACAGAGTGAAAAATCAATCAACTCTAATAGCAAATACAAAGGCTGTGCTGCAGGGCTGAAGAGCCATTTTGCTCCGTGTATTCAAACACCTGCAGCAGAAGAGGCTCCTGTGGGGCATCTCTTTTCTGGTGGAGAGAGATTTCTCATCTCGGTCCTTAATGAACACTCAAATCATTGAGCTGAGCCTCGTTTTGTTCAAGGAAGAAAGTGCTGACCACTTAACATAAAAAAGCACCCACAAACATGAGTCATAGTCCAAAAAGCGGGAGTTTGTTTTTTTTTTAAATCGTAGGAATAAATGTATGTATGAGGTTCTTTGCAATCCTTGTTACCCCCACCCTACAGAGACCGTACACTTCACTTCCTGACTAAGATTTTTTACATCTATAAGAAGGGGAAAAAACCAGAGGCTGTCAGACATTTATTTCCCTTCAGTGACTGAGGCTGTTGTTGAGACATCACAAGCCCTGTGATGTAACCCCAAGACCTGGCAGCCCTGAGCCTCAGCCCTTCCCCTGGCATCAGTGTCCAGCCCCTGCCAGTGACGTTGCTGCAGAATTCCAGGGGGGAAACAAGCTGAGAAAGCCAAACCTCTGCCCCCATGTAGCCCTGATTCGTGCCTGTGATGTTTTGGGTTCTCTGAAACTCTTTCCCAGAGACTTCTCTGTCAACAAGAGCCACGTTTTCCTAACTGTAACCTGTGTTTACATTCCTTTCCCTAGGAGGGGCTTCGTCTTGATGTCCCTCTGACTTGACCAATGTGAAGTTTGTCTTTGAAGAAGTTTGAAGAAGTTTGTCTTTCTTCCCCCCCTTGGGTTGTTCTTTGTAAAACCGTATAAAGGGAAGAAATTCCTGGGTAATAAATGCAGTCATTGTCAGCCTTCTGAGTCGGAGTCCCTGTCGTTGTAATCTTGAACAGCGTCACCCCCATCCCATCATGGCCTGTTCTCTGGAACATGCCGTTTTCTGGGAGTGTGGAAAACTTTCTAGATTTGGCAACCCGCACAACAGTAATATATTTTTTTATAGCTGGGATTTGTTATTTTTTTTCCTCCTGCCAGTGAAGGTGCTTTGGAATTCGTGCAAGTGTTTCATTGAGGGATGTTTGCTCCAATGCACTGCCATTGTTTGGGCCCCTATTCACAGAAGGAAAACACGAATGTATAAATTATGCAGGCAGAAATCAATGAGGCTTTTGAGGAGGAATTCACTGGCAGTGGTTTGGGAAGGCAGCGAGCTGATGCGGCAGGTCACTCTGTAAGCTCCGACCACACCAGGGTTCATTAAAAATCCTGTCAGGTCCCACGCAGAAGTGATGCTATTCTAACGCCCCGATCATTTCAGCAAGGTGTAAATTGCTGTGTTTCGAGGAATGATGTTGCCTGAGGCAACTCACCAGCTTTGTAGAGCGGGGCAGGAGATGAGAGGTGAAAGAGACGACAGCACAAGAGCAGGCAGGGGGCTGACAGTCGGAGTATTTCCATCAGGATCCCAAAGGTAGCAGCCGATGCTTCAGACAGAGACAACCATTGCTAGGATACAGGGAAACGTGTCCAGAGTCAAAGCAGCAACTGATTACAAGCAATTCCCCAAACGTTTGAGGGCACGGTTCACTCTAGTCAGCACTTCAATTTCTTGGTGATTATCCAAGATGTAAACATCTTTACCCAAATAATCCAGCTGTCAGCCGTGAAAATCGATTAAACGGGAAAGTGGATGTCTGCAAAATAGTCCCTGCAAGGATTTCTGTGTAGGTGGAATTCAAGGGGGTCAGCAGTGCTGGTCCCAAAGTGGGAGCTCAGAGCCATGCTCACCCTTTTCCTTTATCCACATCACGTTCTCCAGCCCTGCCAAGGCTTGCCTTGCCCCTCAGATGCCCCATTTAGGGAAAAAGAGCAGCAAAAATTTGAATTTAAATTTGTACCCCGTCTCCCATGAAGATGCAGAGCGTTCAAGGCAGCCAAGGCTGGAGATGGCCCTTGACTGGTGTCTTGGTTTGGAAAGACAGGTATCTACCAGGGAAACNCCTCTGTCTCAGTTTATCCCAGGTAGAAACTGCCTGCCCCCACCCCACTGCCAGGGGCATGTGATGCATCTCACAATGGGGTGATGGAAATGCAGATGCACCGCTCTGGGGGCGGGGTACAGCCTGGGGGGGTGCTAATGGCCCATTATCAGAAGGGGTCAGGCCTCTCTCCCACAGATGAAAATAGAATACACATATTTGGCTCTACAACCCAGGACAACTGGCTACGGGCATCCCTGGCAGGGTGGATAAGGGTAGGACCCTTGGGAAAGTTGGGCTGACAGCACCTGCTGGGCACCAAACCACCGCCCACACATCAGACAGTGCCCACCATCACTCCTGGGACACTGAGTTCCTGGGAAAACACCATGTTGTCCCAAGCAGGGCAAGGATTTCCACAAGGATCCGTGTTTCTAGGCTGTGCTCTGCACCCAGAAGGTGCCAGCCACGCTCTCCCCGCCACTGGGAAGAAGCTGGATTTCCCTGCGTCTCCCAGATTTGGCAGTGGCCCCACACCTCCGGCAGGACAATCCCTTCCTCGCAGTCTCCCGTTTTAGTTTCCCACCTCCTTTCCCTGGATCCCTCCTCCTGGCTGTGCGTGGCAATGCCAGGTGTGAGCAGAGCCCAGAGCTGCCCTTCAGGGGAGGAAAGAACTGACAACAGAAAAGTCTGAACTAGTTAAATGTGCACAAGGGAGGCTTTGTGAGCCTAATTAGAGGTAATTAGAAGTCCTCCAAAGCCATCCACCAAAGCCCTGATGAATATTTATTGCTCTGTTATGGACTGCTCCCAGGTATTCTCCTAGAGCACTGGTAGTTTTGGGGGGAAGGCAGCGATGTGAGTACTTTTAAAGCAGCTCTTTTCCAGAATTGCAGTGAGCTATGCGACTTACACGACTTTAACATACTTTTTAAAATAGCACAGGGGAGCAAAATTACTTTTCTCAGAATCTGCATGAAAGGTGACCTGACCTTAGTAGAAATCTGTTGTTTCTACACTTTTGGAGTTACACTGATGAATTGAGATGTTATTTGCACCCTGGGCAGTGTGAGCCATTGTCAATGGAGCCACTGATCACGCCAGGCTCTCAGGAGGAGGGGAAAGTTTCTGGGGTCGGAGAGTAAAAGTCCAACAGTGACACAGTCACAGCAGCTGCAGCCCTCAAACCATGCAAAGAGAGAAGGTAAGGCTGAGTTGCTGGGTTTAGCCTGGGGTACCAAGGCAGGATTTTGGAAAATCTTAGTGAAACCTGCCTGAAAAATTTTACACATTAATAAAAGCCACTAAACCCAACCCTCAGAAAGCTGGCTTGTGAACACCTTTCCTTTACAGCTACAAATTGTGGAGCCATGAAACAGCCTATATTTTATATTATTTTAAAAGCGGATTTGTAAATCCTGTATTTGCAGCCGAAGTAAGGAAGGAAATCAGTAATTCACAAACAAATCAAATGTGAAAACAAATCATCTTTAAAACCTCATGGTTTCAAGCTTTTTCCTGAGATTTTCGTTGAACTGATGCACTGGTTTGGAGAAAAGGTGCTATGCACAAGCAATTTGTCCCTCACACACACAGCATCATGTGTGCCCCCAGTAAAGGCAGCACCTGCCCCATCTGCACTGAAAACCAGCAACCACATCCCCATGTGAGAGAGAGGAGAGGAGAGGAGAGGAGAGGAGAGGAGTTTAACAACATGAGGAATCCAGTCAAAAAGGAAAGTTGCTGCAAGGCATGTGCTGTGCAGAGGGCTGAGGTGGGATTCCAGTGGCTTTTGTGTTTTATTTTGAGTACAGTGGGCGTGCTTTGGAAGCAAAGAGCATTTATCAAAGTGGGAGTTTGTGTTCCTGATCCAAACACCAGCAGGGGATGACACAGGAGGCTCTGGCCATGCACCAACAATTCAAGCACTGGGAGTGATTGACACATCTCATGGTGCAACTCAGCTTAAAATTATGGCACTTGTGTCTCTGAAAACACTCAGGGACCTTAAAAAAAAAAATTAACCATTGATCCTATACCACCCCACAGCCAGCATTCCAGGCAGATGAACTGAAGAGCTTATGCACACTCGTGGTTACACAAGCCACAAATCAACCCCCCCTCCCAACACACATCTCTGCAAGACACACAAGATAAATATAGAGAAGGCAGTATCTCAGCTAATTAAGCTCTCACAAAGGTGAACTGCTGCAGGTTTAATTAGCTCGCCGATGTTCCTCCTGCAAGGGTGTTTAAATCAAAGTCAGCCTCATCTGGATCTAATTTGTAGTGCACAGGGATGCGGAGGGGTGAGCAGACTTTCACCTTCTGCTGGAGGCAGCACAACATCTCAGGCGTAGGGGAAATGAGGTAAATGACATCACCAGGCTCCTCTGGGCAACGTGTTACATTTCTCTGTTGAAATTATTCATCTGCTCTTCAGCTCCTCGTTGTGCCTGCTTCTGCTGGAGACGCTCGGCTCGAAAATCCAATTGCACAGCTCAGCACAGGAACCCTGGTTTAGTGGGAAAACGCTGATGGAAGGGCTGTGAGGGGCACGGGGCCTTGGGTGACCCTTCCCTAGTGNAGAAAATATTCCCCTGGAGGGAAGACTGGCAGTGAAAGAGATAAGAAACACTGCCCCACCTGGCTTTAACAGGTGGCCCATTATCAAAAGGCACCCACCCCCCTCCTCCCAGAGTTACAAGAGATAAAGAAGAATATTTCCCCTACTGCTTTCAGCAGATGAAATAGAATACACATTTTTGGTTCCATAACCCAAGACAACCCCACCATGGGGATCCTGCTGGAGGTTACCAGAGCTCCTGGTTTGCCTCCCCAGGGACTGAGCTTCTCTTGATGGCGTTTAAACAAAAGATAAACCAGTGTTTTTCAAGAAAGGTAGAAATGTGAGGCAGGGAAGAGGGGCTGTAAGTTATCACCCCTGAGTCTCCATTTCACCTTATAGCCATGACCAGAGCTGCTGATCCAAGTCAGGGCTCTTCCCAAAGCTGGAGCAGCACAATTCCTCTCCAGCAGTAATTTGGTTGGGTACCTCCCTCTGCAATGGGGTCCACTTCATAAATCATTACAAGTGCTACTTTTAATTAAATCTTGAAACCATCAGCTTTTCTAAGCTGAAGTGAAAATCCTACCCATTAGCTGAAGACTCTCCAGAGCTGGAGAGAAGTGATCAAAAGCAGATGGAGAAGAAATAAACACATGGCAGCTATTACGATTTTCAAATTGGGTTCTTTACCAGCTGTGCCCAAAACTTTCTTCTCTCAGAAGCTTAAATCTTCATTTCAGAGTGTAGTATAAACTGGGATCAAAATTTCTGGCAGCTTCCAAGCTCTGCCCTACACCCCTGAAAGGGAAAAGTCCACCACAGGCCACCCCCAGCCTGGCTTTCCTTCTCCGTGGTCACTGCAGTGGGATACCCTGGAAAAGCATTGCTGCATCTGAGATTCCCCCCCTGCCCACACAATTCCAAGCCAGTGAAAGCATGGAGAGCTTCAGAGAGGCTTCCAACCCTTCCTCTGAATCTGGCCTCTCTCTGCCTCTCCAGCACAAGCCCTGTGGTGCTTCCCTCTTGCACCACGGGGCCTTTTCCTTTGTCACTGCTCCTCCCACAAGGCTCCAGACAGATAATGGGAAGCTCAACAGGAGCATCCAAGGAGAAGGGAAGGTCAGACACCATCACCACGTTCTTTGAGCCAAAACCTGCTAAACAGGAGGTCCTCTGGTTCACAATTAACAATGGTTGTCCCATGTATAGAAAACCAGCATTTTCTTATTCTTATATGAAGAGAATGGACAGACAGTGGATGTAAAATGTGTCAATTTAAATATACAGCAGTAAAACCATCTCTTCCCTATCTATTTATTTATTTACTTACTTACTTACTTACTTACTTACTTACTTAAAATTAAAAGGGAATCTTAATTTTGACTCTGTCTGGACATGTCAGCTGTTCAGGTCTGCCCATGTTCCATCTCTTATCCCAGAGTGTGTGAGAGCTGATTGGAAATGGTTTGCCATGAGTGGTTTAAAAATATTTCTTTCCAAAAGCAAATCTTGTGAGTCTGAGGCTGTCCTAGACATGAGAAGTGATAATAATGTTTGTCTCCTCTAATTTAGAATAATCCACAGATCTTTGATTCCACATCTTCCCAGCAGTATCAACAAACAATTAGTACTTTTGCTGGAACTTGTTTATGCTTTCCTTGCTTTCAAATGAACAGAAGGCATAGCTTCCTGAAACAAAATTATAAAAAAGGGAGAAAACCAGAATATGTCAGTAGGAAGGAATTACATAGTGCCTGGAAGAGAACAATTTATAGCCTCTGAGAAGTTGAGTAAGAGCTACAAAATTCATTTGTGTCCTAACAGGATTTTCTTTTGTAAAGGAAAACATGAAATATAAATCAGCGATTGACATTTCTCCTTGGGGAAAAAGAGAGGAGAAGTGACGGATGACAGATGGCAGAGAAGTGACAGTACACTCTGCAGAGATGCTCAAATCATTTGTTGACAAGGAGGGTTTAAAAGCTTGAACAAAATGAGATATTTCTGCTCACGCATTTAGTCAGATAGTGCTTAACTGGTTTTGTGATGAAGGCAGAAAATGCTATTTAAAGTTTCTGAAGACCTGAAAAAAAAATAGCTCAGGGATGATAATTTTCTTTAAAGTCCAAGTTGTGAAAATATGATAAAGCACTGGCAAAACATTTTCTTCAGGATAAGAGTTGAAAGCCAGCACAAGAAATAGGTTAAATAAACATAACTTTACTGTCACAAGAAATTATAATTTTGCATTTTCCCTAAACATCTTTTTATTTTTAGGCAGGCAGTAGGAACTCTTTAAAGCCTCACTTAAAACACTCATATATTTATATATACACATACATATTTATATATACACACAAAATATATTTTACACACAAATATATAGATAAATACATAGATAAGTAAATATAACACCCCCCCCTCCATGAATAATTTTATATTTTTACATTTTGCTTTTTTTATTGTCGGTGGCTGATCAATGAGGAACAATGAGTGGAAACTTCAAAAGGTTCCAAATGGGATCAGGGACAAACAAAGTGGAACCAAACTTCAAAGTCATGTCCAATTCTTCCAGAGGTGTCTCTGGAGCTCAAGAAGCCAATGCAACCCCTTATGTTGTTTATGTGGATCAGCTTTGCAAAGCCCAGTCTGCCAATAACAGATTTGGACCATCCCAGACCAGGAGAAATCAATGCCACGAGGTCTTCCAGATCTGTGATAAATTAAGTTCTTGTACATCAGATGAGTGATTCCTGTTTGGTGCTGGTCACAGGCTCCTGGCAGATGATGGATGGAAACCGGATCATCTGCTCCCTTCCTCATGGCATTTAAAATTGCAAATGACCAGGAAAAGACTCCAAAAAGAGCATTTTTCAGCTTTCAACAGAGACCATCAGCTCTCTCCACACAGCAGAGAAGAAAGATCTTATATCTAAGTACTTTTAAATGCAATGTGCTGGGGACCAGAAGTGCTCAGACAGGACAGGGATGGTGGGATGTGCACAGGGACCCAGCCATGGGTGGTGTCTCACTTCACGGCCCTGTGACCAACCCACCTGAATTTTGCAGCATGATGCAAATTCAAAACCTAACACTTCAAAAAGAAAGGAAAACAATTAGCAGAGCTACTTGTCAGCCTCTGCCTGGATAAACCCACATCCACACTTAGTCTGGAGTGGATTTAAAGTCTTGAGAAAAGCGGGACCTTCCTCACAAGAGGATCACCTCTGCACAGGATCTGCTGCAGGACAGAGTCTGAGGGTAACTCTCCACCTCTTAAAAGAGGAAGCAGGAGACAGGAAAGGCTTCAACAAGAAAGAATTCACTGAGTCTGTGTAAATTGCGAGGTCTGCGTTAATGGGGTTAACAAAGCTTTGTTAGCATAGAGAGGTGCTCACGGAGAGGAGTTTTTTAGGGTTATTACCTCTCATACCTTGTTTGTTGGGATTATTACGAAGCAGAGAAATGTGATTTCCCTATGTTGCATTTGTTTGCAAAGCCTGGGGCGTTTCAGAAAGAGCACCACCCTCGGATGGGAGCTGTTTGCTCAGGCTGAGCAGAAGAGGATTCCTAATTCCTCCTCCTGCTCAGTGGAGCAGTTGGATGTCTTCAGCAGAGGAATTCGCTGAGGGTCGAGCAGCAGGGAGATAACCTTGCCCTGCAGGGATGGGCCACTTTATGTATTCATCAGCCATTCCCTGGCATGCAACAACGGCATAGCAATGAGCTGCTCCCACCCTTTCCTCGCCTCTCAACATGTTAGGAGTCAGGCAGAAGATCAAGCTAAGCTTCCTGGCAAACCTTAGCTCTATTCTCTTTCTCTTCATTTCTCAGTTGAAAAGCAAAACAAAACAAAACAAAACAAAACAAAACAAAACAAAATAAAACAAAACAAAACAAAACAAAAAAAAAAGAAAAAAGAAAAAAAAAAGAAAAAAAGAGAGAGAGAAAGGAAAGACTGGAGAATGGAAATTTCATGGGGAACAGCAGCTTTAAGCTCATGAAGAGAAGACAGGAAAAATCTGCAAAGACAAAACCTAAAGCTGTGGATCTTCCATATTCCAGGTTCCTCATTGATAGTACCTAGTCAGAGGCTTCTCTTCCTTTCTGCAAGTTTTCTTTTCTTTCCCCCTAAAAACTGCCTTTCCAAATGTTTTGGGTTTTTTTGGTTTTGGTGGTTTGTTTGTTTGCTTGCTGGGGATGTTTGNTCTTTTCTTTCCCCCTAAAAACTGCCTTTCCAAATGTTTTGGGTTTTTTGGTTTTGGTGGTTTGTTTGTTTGTTTGTTGGGGATGGTTTTTGTGGGTTTTTTTGTGGAGTTTTTGGGTTTTTTTGGGGGGGTTGTTTGTTTGTTTGTGGTTTTTGTTTTGTTTTGTTCTGTTTTGTTTTGTTACAAGTGAAACAAGAGGAAGCTGATCCACAGAGATGCAGGTGCCTCTCTCCTGGTGGGTCACTACAATCTGAAGCCTCAGAGGAGAGACAGGAGAAAGCATTTTGGTTTCCAGGAATGCATGAAAAAAAGATAGGTGAACCAAGACGATAAATCATTATCCTTCTGGTGTGTACTTCAAAGAAATGGGTGAATTTCATCCTTTCCGTGGCAGGAAAGAGCAGTCTGGACCCCTGTTCTTGTGGCTCAGCAGGAAGGGAACACTGGGAGGTCGTTAACACACACGGAAAATTTCCATCCCTTTTTCTGCACCTCATGGAGGTGCCAAACATCAGCTTCAGCAGCACCAGCGAAGGAATGAAGTTGTGAGCAGCCTGCTGCACTCCCTGCCTGTGTTTACTGCAGGGAGAATGACTCCTTGTCAGGACTAATTCCGTGATGGGAGTGACAGCCATTTAGGGGCTGAGTGGTGTCATTAGACGTGGCTCGCCTGCTCTCCAGCTGCTTTTGCTGGCAATTTGTGCCGTGTTGTCTTTCAAGATGTGCGGGAGGGGGCGAGGGGAGGAGGGAGTGCAAGGAGCCAACTATCCCCAAACCTTTCTAAGGGGGAATAGCAAGATCCTGCCGGCTGAAGGGGTCACTTGGGTGAGGCACAGAGCAGGGAGAGTCTGGGGAGTGGGGAAGCAACCCCATATCTGCTTCTCATCACAATGTGTGGATCCCTGATGTCCCCCCATGTTCCCCTGAGCGTTTGCAGGTGTCAGTGAGCAGGCACCAGCTCCCAGTGGGAAGGGAGCCCTTTTCCTGCACAGCAACACGAAGGATTCCTCACACACCCAGAGGGCTGCTGGATCCTTACTTTCATATCACTCTTGTGCCACTTTTTCAGATGTAACAGTGCACATTCATCCAGGGTTTCCCTCCTGGAATTGCAGAGGAAGGAGGTGTTAAGCCCGTTACAAATATACTTTTTGACTGACAGCTTAAAAAAAAACCCCTTCAGATTGTGAAGCAAGTTGTCTCCTGGTCAAACATGAATTACTTATCGTTATTCACCGTGGAAAATAAAAGTTGTGGTGGCTCTCAGACACTCATGTCAGCTCTTAATAAGAGCTTGACTTTGATCAAGGGCAAACAAAATAGGGAAGGAAAACAAGGTGCTGTTTGAGCTGGAAATGCAGTTGGGGTTTTCATTTCTTGGGATCTCACCCTGAAGCCACGAACCAGCATGGGCTTTGCTGGAACAACACTCTTCCCATGGCACTTGGACTGGCAAAACCTTTGCACTTCTCTTTTGTCAGCAGGATAACAAATTTCTCTCTTCTTTTGGACAGAAAGAAAGCATTGTAATGAGAGATGTGGAGAGGGTAAAACTCAACCAAAACCTGGAACAGCCTGAACAGGACTCCCTTGTCTTTTTTCCACCTCCTGGCCACAGGCTGGCGTTGCCTCCTCTCCATGACCACAAGAGCCCCTTGGTCCCAGCAGCTGTGGAGATGTGGGCTGTGTCCCTCTGCAGGTGTCAGACAGCAGCAGTGCCCAGCTGAGCCCTGGCCGTGTGCTGGGCAGCTAATCTGTTCTGACAGCAAATGAAGATGTTTTCCCCTCCTGCCCTGTGGATAGCCACTCCTTAAAACAGCTTGTTTTGGTTTCTTCTTCAACGTTCACAGTGAAAAAGTGGCAGAGATGCATTGAAATGATTGAATTGACTCAGGGAAGATGGTTAATCACATTTAGTTGTGTGACACGTTGGAGCCTCACTGCAGTGATACAGTTTTATGAATCATGTTCCCACAGGGCACGAAGGAGTTGCACAGTTTTATGTAACAACATGCATTTGGGTGATAAATCCCTCACACACTTCACCTGGATGGCTCCACAGATCCCCACAAACACTGAAACTCCTAATTTTTATATATTTGGGGGAGACTTTGGGATCCATTTGCGTGTACAGTTAGCAGGGTTGACAGCAGCTATTCTTAGGAGAGGGCAGGCAGGCTGGGATTTAAAATAAATATAGATGTTTGACAGAATTCATGTTGAGAAAATATTTCAACTCTAATCTTGGTATAAACCAAAAGGCAGTGGTGGGTTATTATTTTTCCAGTTGTCAGGTGAAAGTTAGATTTACACCATGCTGAAGGAAGAGGGTGGAAGAGAGAGCTGCTGGGCTCTCTCAGCAGCCCCAAGCTCTCACTCGGAAATAATTTATGTAGCTGACATTATGTGGACAGAAACCTGAGGGCAAGTCAGCCCTGTGAGGGGAAGGACACATCTCAGAATGTGAAGTGTGAGGTCCACATTGCCATGAGTGCTGGCATGTGTGATGGATGGGCAAGAAGTTCAAGCAAGTGCAATAATGGATTATGAAAGCTGTCTTCACCCTGGGAAGAAGAATTGCCCAGGTGCTGAAAGAAGCAGCAGCAATGGTGCCACAGGGAATGAAACCCTTTATTTCTGTCACTGGAGCCATGCCAGAAGGCTGTGTTTAGGATCTGCATGTCAGAGAGATTCTGCATTGTCCAATTTCTTCTCTGTCTCCTGGATGGTGATTGATTTACTGACCTGGAGTCCAACACCTTGCCCTGTGAGCAGCACACAGCCTGTCCCTGCTCTTCAGCCACACTCTTATCTTTAAGTTATCTCTCCATGGATAATCCAGGAATCTCATGTGAATTCAGTACAAAATAACAGTTTTATGCTGCTCCATAACGGAACATGGGCTGAGCCTTTTGCAGGGACTTGAGAACATGCAGGTGAGGGAGGAACACCCCTAATGTTTAGCCGTGCCTCAGAAGCTGAAAGACAGGGCTCTGCTGTCCTAGGGACTGTGGAAACTTGGTGGGCAAAGCTGTGCTCTGTAGAATGAGCCTCCTGACACTTCTGAGGGCAGAGGAGGCTCAGCCATCCCAAGGGTTTCCTTCCAGCCCGGCAGTGAGCCCGGAGAGGGAAGATGTCCTGCTGTATCCCTGCTTTGGAAGGAGGTGGGGTCTGAACCCTGGCCCCTGCATCCCGACCCTGCAGAGCCCTGCAGGAGCCCCTCACAAGGCCAGCACATCCCTAAACCCGGCCGGGCAGAGCCTCCAGGGGGCTCGGACCTGTCCAGCAGCTGAAACTCCGTGTCCTGCCCCGGCCTCCCCAACAACAGCCCTCTGCCTGCTCCTCCCCAATCACTTTGCAATCTCTTTTCCTCTCGCCTGGCTGCCCTCCCCCTTTCCCTGCCCTTTCTTTTATTTCCACCTTTCCCGGCATTTGCCCTCCTCCGTCCTCCTCCCCTTCCCTCTCCCCGGCTCGCATCGCCCTTCCCTCGCCTTCCCATCGCTCTAAATCCTTCCTGACCTCCGAGCTTTTCTTCTGCTCCCTCTTCGCCCCTGCTGGGACCCCGCGCTGCCTTTCTGTTCACACGCGTGTCTGTGCAAACCCCGCGTGTGATACAGCGTGGAAAAGTGGCCTTCGGAGACCCGTTCTCCTTGAGCAGAGCAGGGCAGAGCAGAGCAGGGCAGAGCAGGGCAGAGCCTCCTCTGTGCCAAAGTAATGACTCAGCACTGCCGCGCTCGCTCCTCAAGGAAAAGGGATGCAGATGAGCTGCCCAGGCTTTGGGCTGGATGTTTGCCTCCAAGAGGATGGCTCCAAGTGAAAACAGCAGGGAAGCAGCGAGATGAGGAGGAGGAGGAGGAGAAATTATCCAGCAGTAATTTACTTCTAGCTTTGCTTCCCTCTGCCCGGATGGACCGGAGGCCAGGCAGAAAGCAGCTCCTCTCTTGCCCACCACGTGCATGCAAAGATTTCACAGGGGTTTGCCCATTCCCTTGGTGTAACTTGAAGCAGGAAATATTATAAACAGGAATTGCAGCACTTTGAGCTTTCAGCTATGTGCTCCTGAACGGGCACTTGTCAGTTCAGCTCCAGCATCCTTTATCAATCACTCTGTGCCATGGCATTTCAGCTTGAAGACAACCAGCTGCATCTTTCAACACTGCCCACTTGATCTGGCTGCCAGTTTCTCTCTGACTCACAGCATTTTATTTTAAGCAAAAGGAGTCATGAAATATTTATCCTTTTTCTTGGGAAACTTGAAACTGGAGGGAAAATGTAACATTTTTGCTTTTTCGCTTCCACCTCCATGTCTCTGAACTGCTCCATTCACTCTCTCTGGGATGAGAGATCCCAGGAGTGACCACAAGCCTCACTTTACAGATATTGGGATTTCTTTGTGGGACAAGGGTGTGAGTCTCAGTAACCCAAAACCCCTTTCACCTTCTGCCTGTCCCCACAAATTCACCCTGCACAGCTCTGTGCCCCCACATCCCCTCTGTGCCTTCCTGGTTCTTCTGGGGGTTTCCAGCATCACTTCTGAAGACAGGTAATTGCACACCTTCTCTATGGGTTTCTTCTTTTACCCTAAGAGAAGTAGCAGAACCCACTGTTACAGTAAATTTGAAAGTCACAAAACAATCTACTGATGATGTTTGTGCACTTTCTGTGCTCTTGGCATCCTTTAGAGGTGGCTTGCCCTCATCTATCACCAGTGGGAAAAGGGGAAAGGCCCTACTAGAGCTTCTTGGTTGCCTCAATAGGGATACAGTGTGACCCAGCTGACTTTACCCCACGAGATAATAATAATAATAAGCCTGTGGGAGAAGGTGATTAGTGGAACAGGTTCCACAGGCACCCTGCTGGCTCTAATCTGTCTGTTGTCATTCTGCTGCTGCTTTTAGGTCCAAACAGCCAGGCAGGGACACAGCCACGCATTTCCCTGGGGTTTATGTCAATCTTCTGACTTTTCATTTTGCTGGGGTGGTTTCTTTTATTTATGGAAGGGATGGCGTTGGGCCTGGCTTTGGGTTGTGGATAATCTCCGCTTAGAGCTTTTTGATCCATTTTCCAAAAAGATTATTTTAATCTCTTCCTCCCTCCCCCCAGCGCATCTCGCCACACCAAGGGATAATTATTTATCCTCTTGGCTCACCTCGCTCCCACTGGCCACTGTGTGATGCTGGCCAGATGCCTGGAGCAGAGGAGACAGGGTGAGGTTTTGTGCAGGGGATGTGATGTGACGTGGTGTCAGTGATTTGAGGCAGCAGCACGGAAGGACTAAATCCATACTTAAGTCAACGATCACAAACAACAGTTTTGCTGCCTGTCTGTGCCCTGGGCCAGGCAGAGGCCAGGCTGACCCTGGTTTGAGCAGTCCCTGGGATGCTCTGCTTTGCTGTGGCAAGTTGTTCTGCTAAGAGAGAGGAGAGCAAACATGAAAACCCTTCAGGCAGAGCCAGGCAGGTCCCCAGCACCCAACACTGCCTCTGTTCTGCCAGCAAAAAAAGGCAGCAGCTGAGACCTTCTGCCTGTTCAGCTGCTCAGTGTAAACAGCATTGAGTTTGCTCTGGAAGAAATGATCATATTTATGTTCAGAACCCCTAAACTCTCCCCAAATGAGTCTGTTACTTCCTTCAAAGGCTGCTCTAAAGCCACACTCTGGGAATGGCTAGGTTTGGTCTTCAAGAGGATAATTAGGGAGAATGTCACCATTCTCAGGCCACATAGAGCTGGACAGCACATAAAGGAAGGCTGATTAAGGGAATTGGAAATGCACTCAAAAATATGATTCAGAATGCATATTTTCCCCTTTCTCTTCCTTCTGCTTTTGTCTTTAGCAAACCCTGCTTCCTACTCACCCAGTCCTGGAGGGTAATTTATCAATTCATGGCTTGTGGAGCCTACTTGAAAAGGTTCAATTACTGAAGAAAGGCTCTGGCTCTGTATTTGCAGCACTTCCATTCCCTGGTTTTGCTGAACCTCTGTCTTCATGGAGATTACACACTCATCTTAATTAGGAAGTGGAAGAGGAAAAGAGAGGCTTTTTAGCCTGCATTATTCAACTTTGATCTGACTCATTCCCTTTCATTCTGGGAAAAAAAAAAAAAAAATTTCAAAGACTTCCAGGAGCCTCAGTCTAATGGCATTGACCAGAGGCACTGTCAGTCTTGCTGGAGAAGAGAAGAATGCACTGATATCGCAGTTTCTCACAGAGTGTAATAATGCCCTTCTTAGAAACCAGCTTTCATTAGACAAATTTCTAAATTTAAGGTCATATTCTTTTCCTTGGGTGATTCTCATTTAAGAGTCTATAGTGCAGATGCATCTTATATTTTGGTTAGCTTTACCCAGGGAGAGAAAATGATTCTTTGTCTCTTACTTTAGGTTTCACAGGCAGTTATTAAACACTCTTAAACACACTGAAAATTTTTAAGAAACTTCTTGGGCTTCACCCTCAAAAAGGAGTAGGAACTCTAAATTCAACTTTCCTCCCTCCTGGTGTAGCATTGAGAAGTCATTTACAAACTGGGCTGAGTTGTTTAACAATATCAAAACCACAACCAGCTTCTGAGGGGTTTTTGGAGAGGGTTTGGGAGGTTTTGCCACCTTTTCAGGTGATATTTGCTCTCATCATTTAAATGTAGTCATGGGGTTGGTCATGTATTGCTGGGTACCCCCAGAGGTGCCACGTTCTATAAGAGAAATGCACATGATAGAAGAGAAAATTGCACCTACACTAAACTGTACCACAGATCCTCACAACCTCTCTCATGATTGTGGTTTGAAGAGCAAATGGCACGATGGAAGTGTCCTGGGAGGTGTCTCTGGTTCTGGAGCTCACACTTGTGCCTCACTGCTTTTGTTGTCATCCTGCTGTCCTCCTCCCCAGGCTGTGCAGAGCCTTCAGCAATAATGCATTATTAACATCCTCTTTCTGGGCATCAGAAATCAAACATTAATAGACTCATACAAAGTGCTCCAGTTCAGGTTACTCCTTTCCTCCTCCTTTCTTTTGCTAACAGGAGATGTCAATACAAAGCACACCCTGAGCTGGGGGTTGGCTCAGGGTGGAATTTCACCACAAAGTTACTGTTGGAAAAAAAGGGGAGGTTTGGTGAAGTTTTGGTTCACTTAGTCACGACTAAATACCTGCTGCAAGATGGAAAAGCCAGCTTTTGCTAATATGTGAAACATGGAGCTTCAGCTGAGGTTTAATAATTGAAGGAAAGCAAGAGCCTGTTCCCTGCAGAACACACCCACCCTGCTCATGTCCTTTTTGTTGAGCAGCCCAGTTTCTCACTGGGATCTCCCACTACCTTTGTTTAAAATAATAATAAAAACAAATTTTTAAAAAAAAGTGTATGTGATTTTGAAAATCAGGCAATTCTTTCCCCCAAAAGCTCCCATTCAGTGCTAACAATTCCTCTTGATTTCAATAGAGGAAGACCCAGGGAGACTCTAAACCTGTGTGGGAGACTTCGCACTGTCTCTGGCAAGAAAAAACAATGAGATAAATTTCTCAGTCTCTCAGCTGCCTTCTACCTTTCACAGGACACAGACTTCTCCTCCTTTCAAATGCCAAAAGGCTCGTTTTGAGGTAAATAACCCAAGCCATAGTGGCAAGATCTGTCAGAATGTTATTTGAAAGGACCCTGGGAAACTGGGCAGTGGAATGGAAGTCACTTTGCAAGCTTGTTGCCCTTTAAAAAATACAAATACTAGAACACTATAAATATAATCACACCTAAAAATAGATTAGAGTGAGGAGACCTGCTTCCCAGGCCATCCAAAATGTGGAAGTTCTTATAGCTCCAACCCTGAATTTTCTATCCTGGCTAAACTGACCCAACAATGTCCTTCAGGGGCAGAGCATCACCAGTTCCTGACCTAGAGATGTTTTGTCAGACACAGAGGCTGGGAAAGCATCCAGGATCTGCCATCAAGGGTTAGCCAAGGATCCTATTTAGAGACTGTTCTGGTGACAAATGAAACGTGAACCTGCCTGGCCAGGGCTGAGGGGAGAGCAAAAGTCTGAGCTGTGTCACCTCCCACCCTCTGAGCAGTGCTGTGTTATCAGTTCTGCCTCAGCACAGCCAGGTATGAATAAAATATCACATGAATACATTCATCCCACCTGGAGAGCTTGTCTGACACACGGAGAAACCAGCCAGCTCTGTTTAATAAAGAGCTTCCTTTGGTGCTTCAAAGCACCTGGTTACACCAATCAATTGTAACTTTCAAAAGCAGCTTGAATTGGACTTACATTCCTTTTCTTTGTAATTATTTATTTATTTTAACAAGACCCAACGAGGGGACAGATAGGGAGAATCCTCAGATGGTGTCAAATTTTAGATTCGTTCCTGTAATATGGGGGGGGAAAATCAAATGAATTTCAAATAGCAGGAGTGATTTTATATTTAGGAAAAGGCAGCAGGGAGTGATTCCAAATGCAGCCTGGCTGAAGATGGACAATTGGGCAATAAACAGATTTCCAAGGTGTAATGAAGAGGAAGTAATTGGTAAGGGAAAGTGTTTATCCTTGCAGGGTTGCCCCCAGAAAGAACTTGCCTGTTCCCACACACAGCACTGTCATGCTGGAGCAATCAGTGGAGCAGTAGAGCCTTGGACAAGTCCACAGGACCTGAGGACACATTTGGTGACCTCTGGAACATGAACTATTCCAAAATAATAGTGGGGTGGAGGAGAACAGACAGACCACTGAGGAACAAAGAGAGGAATATTTTTTTCCATTTCACTTCCCAAGATGAACACAGCACAAAGCCATTACTTTAGAGCTCACTCTGAATTTAATTTCAGTGGCACATTTTGGGGGAAGAACTCCTGCTCAACACAAAGGTGTCAGACACCGTGTGTCAGTGGTTCCCCTTGCTCCAAGCATTGTGCAAGTTTCTATATTTTAATTTTAATTTAATAAATTAACAGGTTTTCCCCCTGTTGGATGAATCACATCCAAATCAGGTTTATATTTGGCTCTGCAATTCAGCTCCATCCTTCTTGGCCTTTCAGGATGGAATGCTCTCCCTCTCCTCTGCCTCCCTAAACGTGTCATTAGCTTCCCATTTTATTTTGGTGTCCTACCCGCTTTCCAACTTTGTTAAGGTATTATCTTGATCACCTCAACTGTCCCAGCCCTTTTCTGTGTCGTGCCTGGCATGGGTAGGGCCAGATCATCAGAGGGGATACAAATCTGCATAATTCCAGTGAAAATCATGGAATTCAGCTGCTGTTTTTGTGACCTCTGGATGTGACTGACAGATCTAGCAGGAGCCAAATGAGGTTTTGATACACCCTGGATTGTGCATGTCAGAGTGACTCAGAGCCTGTGGAGGTGGGAATAGTGCCTGGGCACAAATACCATTCTACTTCTTTTGTTGTTTTAGTTGTTTTCTCTGCTTAAGCTAAAAGAAGAGCTCAATTAATTTTCTATTTATTTTCCCTTCACATTCTAACTCTCCTTCCCACAGCAGTTTTTTTCCCCCAAGGTGTCAATAGGAGCATCCTTCTCTTCAAAATACCAATCAAGAGGGTTCCAGTTAATTGCTTCCTGCAAACCCTTATAAGCTAAACAAGCCAATCCACTATTCTTTAATTCCCTCTTGCTTTCTGTTATTACGGGTTGGTCAGTGCTTAGGGATGCTGCTGATAAGCTAATAGCCGATTAGGACTCTAATCACGTGCCATCTGGAATGAAAAGACGACTCCAGGGAGAAGCAGAGCACAGATTTAGCATTTCTGAAGGAGAGGGTTGCTGCAGCGCTTGTGGTGTGCCTGTGGAGTGGGAGAGGTGGGATGGTCAGGCAGGGCTGTCCCGGGCACAGGGGTGGGCACAGGGGTGGGCACAGTCCCTTTGCTGCTTTTGGTAGAGGCAAATCTCCTGTCCCGTCCCCTGGCTGGATGCACAGGAAAGGCATCTCTCCTGGTGCTGCATGGAATTGTTGCCACTTCTCTTTGAAGTGCTCAAGGAATATAATCTTGTTTTTCCAGACTCTCATCTACCTCATATGAACTGAGGGTTGGCAAACACTTCAGTCCAGCTTGGGAAGGTGTGAGAAGAAGATTAATATGCCTGTCCTTCACCCCAAAGATGGGTTCTGCCTCACTTTTCCCAGACGGGGTCTGGGTCTTTGTGCTACAAAACACTTCTCACTTCAGTGAGTGCCTGTAACCTGTGAACATATGAAAGTCTGACTCCACCGGCTGAGGAGAGGTTTCCTTTGGGTCAGCTTGAGTGGTCAGGACCTGAGTGCCATGACCTGAATGCAAGGAGCACACCCCATCCTCCCTCCCTGTGCCCGAGATGGTAACAGGCATCTGGGATGTAGAGCCCAAACCCACAAAGGAGCATCTGCACAGCCAGGCTCTGCTGCCCGGGGCCTGGGGGCCGACAGAAACCTTCCATTACTGTGTGTAACCTCAGCTTAGAAAGAGAGCAGGCAAGGAAAACAGAAGACTTTGTCAGGACAGAGTCCTCTGAGCGCCTTTCTGAGGGCACAGACCAAATCACAGCTCAGATATCCATGAGAAAAGCTGTATCCCCCACCTGCCCAGCTCCAACACCAGGAGCTCCTGCCTCTAAGAGGAAGGGAGTGCTCCGGGTCAGGACAGAGTGCAGCCAGGCTTTCACCTTGCCTTTGGACCTGTCTACAAGGTGATGCTGATCTTTACCTTCTCGTGGTCTATGGCACTGTGAAAGTGGCTGCGAATTAAAAATAAAATAAAATGAAAT
>VWYO01013222.1:44309-84194 GCA_013400275.1 Rhadina sibilatrix | reverse complement strand
TGGCAGACCTGGACTTGTGCTTTGGTGAGACCTCAGGGGTGATGTGTGGCAGGAGGCAGAGGGAGGCTCACCCAGGGTGCACTGACCTCCTTGCTTCGCAGGCTCTGTCAGTCTGTTTCTTTATTGGCTTTGCAAATTTCTTGCCCGTGATTTTTTTGCTGGCAATAAATTCTGTTTTTATTTTAGGTTGGCTCTCTCCATTNCTCCTTGCTTCGCAGGCTCTGTCAGTCTGTTTCTTTATTGGCTTTGCAAATTTCTTGCCCGTGATTTTTTTGCTGGCAATAAATTCTGTTTTTATTTTAGGTTGGCTCTCTCCATTTATAACACCAGGGACACACAGCGGGGCCTGCCAGGTGTTGTGGTGATTGGTTAATTCATCTTTTGATGATGACGTTGTATTGGTGAAGGGTGAATTATGTTTTTTATAATAACAGTGTTGTAACAGGTTAAGAATAAAGTTTACAGTTCTCAAGAAACTAAGAGCCCCAGACGGCTGCAGGACTGGAGAATTTTGCAAGAGATTTCCCTTGCCTCTGGAGCAGGAATCAAGGAATTTCTTGTCTGGAATTTTCGTTGGCAATAAATTGTTTTCGTTGAGATTGGCTCTTTAAATTCATAACACAGGTGTTGTGGTGTTGTTGTCTGGGGTTTTGCTCTTCTCCTCTGTCTCTTTAAGAAGTTTTCCTAAAGTTCTATGTGGTGAATGGGTACGATTCGTGCTGATAAAATTGAAACAGTAATCAATACTTTAAAATAATAAAGGAGTAATAAAAAGTAGTGCCAAAAAGGAGAGGGAGGGGGTTCCCCCTTCTCTTGCAGATGTTCATGAGATACAGGAAGAAACTCAGATAAGACTAGCTCAATTTATCCCTAAGATGGGGAAACTCCAAGAAGATTGTTAATTATATGAGATTTATTGCTTTAATGTTCAAACTCAGTATTCACTTGTATCATACAAGCTTAATAAGCATGTGTAGCCAAAAAGGCAGCTTAACACACCTGAGCTGTAAGAGAGGTTATTCAAAGGACAGGTGAGGAAGAGGATGAGCCTTCCTCTGGAGACCCCCAAAAGTGGCACGACCCCCTAAAGGAGATGATGGAGCATGCGCAGTAAAGGTGGTGATGCAAACAGTGATGCAAACCTTACAAATGGAAAACAGGAGGAGATGGCTGGTGGCACACGTGGTAAAGGGGCCAGCTCGGGGTTATCTGGTGAGGCAGGATTCCAAAATCCTGCTCCCTACCCCGTGGTTTGTATTTTTTGCTTATGCATTATTAAACCGAACCAATTTATTGTTTACTATCAGCAATTGTTTGATTGTAGTCAATTTTTGTACAATCAAGCTGCTTAATTAGAATTGCTGCTGCGTTTAATTTTTGTTTGGTTTTTATTATTGGATAATTGGGCAGCACGTTTGTAACACCTATTTCAGTATTGTGTTCAGTGTTCAGTATTCAGCTTTGCTAAGGGGAGTCAGACACAATTTTACAGACCCTGCACAGTCCTGCCCACATAGAATCACAGCATTATAGAATGATTTGGGTTGGGAAAGACTTGGAAGATCCTCCAGTTCTACCCCCTGCCCTGGCAGGGACACCTCCCCCTGCCCCAGGCTGCTCCAGCCTGGCCTTGGGCACTGCCAGGGATCCAGGGGCAGCCACAGCTGCTCTGGGCACCCTGTGCCAGCCCTGCCCACCCTGCCAGGGAACAATTCCTGCCCAATGTCCCAGCCAGCCAGGCACTGGGGGCCATTCCCTGTGTCCTGTCCCTCCATCCCTTTTCCCAAGTCCCTCTCCAGCTCTCCTGGAGCCCCTTTAGGCACTGGAAGGGCTCTGAGGTCTCCCTGGAATCTCCCCTTCTCCAGGCTGAACATCCCTCCTGGTGGAAGGTGTCCCTGCCCATGGTGAGGGGTGGGACTGGATGGTTCTTACTGTCCCTTCCAACCTGAACCAACCTGGGGTTCTGAGAACAACCCAACACACCCAAGGTGACTGAAGGCAACAAGCTGCACCCCAGCCCCAGCCCTGCCAGGGCCACCCTCCCAGCCAGGCTGTGGGAACAGAGAGCACTTCAGGGGCTGAGGGAAGAGCTGGGGAAGCAAGGCAGGGCACGGGCAGTGAAGGGAAAGGCAAGAGCAGGAAGCACAAAAGCCACAGCAGAAAGCAGCAGTGCTGGCCTGAGCACAGCGACCAAACCCAGGGAGCTGGGACTGAGAATCTCATCCCTGTGTGCTGATAAAATAGCAAACAACAGGTTCCTTATTGATTCCTGAGGCCATCAGCCAGAGAGCAGGCAGCAGCCCCTGCACAGCTGTGCTCAGCAGTCACTGCTGCCACACTCCCAAACCACACTGTGCTTTTAGCTCAGCTCCACTGCAGCTTCAGCCGTGCCAAAGGCCCTCAGAGCTGCTGGGAAGCTCAAGGCTCAAAGCTTCCTGGCTCAACCAGACCTGCACAAAGCCTGGATTTCACCCAAAGTGTGTAAGGATTGAAGCTGACATTTCTCTGTCTGAGGGCAGAGCGGGCTCTGAACTCTGAATTTGACAGAATCACCAGCTAAGATCCAAAAACTGAGCATCCAAAGGGTACTGGGGAAATTTTTTTAAAGGAAAGCAAAGAAGGTTTAGATTGCTTGAGACAGTTAAGCATAGACCGAAGAGGCATAAAATGCACCTCTAAGGGATGTATGGACAGCAAACAAAATCACCTGGGCAAAACCCTACTGCCAACTTCTCCTTTTTGAAATTAGTAAGAACAGAAATGAGGCTCAGAGGGCTCCAGGCCACAGTGAAAGAGTCCTTGGGCACTCCAGAGGATCTCAAGAAAAGAGCACACACAGTAAATCCCTGTAAGCTGCTCAAGGCTTTGCAGAGCTTCACTTGTGTCAGCTGTTCCCTGGGCCATTGAAGACACAGAACAAGGTCTTGATTTTGCTTCCTTGGGCTGGAAGCAGACAGGCTGTTGAGGGAAGCCTCTGGCTGTGGTTACTTTTTTCCACCAGTCAGACATCCCTGGAACAAAGGCTGGAACAGATTGCCCCGATGTTGTATCAGCTGCATCCCTGCAGAAATTGGCTTCACAGCAAGAGGTGTCACAATTGTACAAACACTGGCCTCCCAAATCCAATTATCCAGCCCAGGCATGCCCCTGGCTACACACACACAGCAAACTATTAATGAAAAGCATGTTCTCAAATCAAGTTGTCATAACTGGAGAACCCCCTGCCAGTGAGGACCTTCCACAGCACCATGGCAGCCCCTCAAAGGTGAGGAAACAGTCAAAGGGAAGGAGAAACTTCTCCCAGGGAATGAGGGACAAATATTTTTAAAATTAACTGTTTTTCTGGCTTGGTGGTTTTCTTTTCCACTGCAGGGCTCCTTGCAGCTCAAAGCAGCCTCCTCACTAATGCTGAGGTGCCCCAATGGATCTATGGAGCCTTCCAGAAACATGGAATGGTCAATCCCAGGGATCAGAGGAGGTGTCAAAGCAGGAAACTCCCTGCTGGGCAGGTACTTTGTGCAGCTGTGAGCAGCAGGACACAGACCAGACAAACGAGGATCACAGAATCTTGGAATCACAGGATGGTTTGGGTTGGAGGGACCTTAAAAATCATCCAGTTCCAACCCTCTGCCTTGGGCAACCTTCCACCATCCCAGGTGGCTCCGAGCCCCATCCAGCCTGGCCTTGGACACTCCCAGGGATCCAGGGGCATCCTGTGCCAGTGCCTTTCCAGAACAAGCACTTCCAGGATGCTGGAGGGTTCCTGCCAACTCACACCTTCCTCAGGCTGGAATATGGGGAGAGCTCCACCCAATGCACCTTTTCACCTCCCCCACCTCCAGTTCATAACTCAAGAATGTTGAGCCCTGTAAAATGAAAATGAACACATCACATTTCCAGAGGGAAGTTCCCATGGCCTGCAGCAGATTCTCCTGTTGCAAAGGTACTGCTCTGTTGTGTTGGGGGGCCCAGGAGGGCCAAACCCCAACAGAAGGATTTGTGCATCCAGGCTTCTGCTTCTCTCCTTTATGCCTCTGCACCCAAGGTCAGATCCAAGAGCTTTTCATGGCCAATTCTAAAGGGATCCAGCAGATCATCCCTCTGAGACCTGACAGCCACAGGCACCTCGTGATTCCCACTTCAGCCACATCCCAGCCCCCTGGGGGCTTCAGGACCTGCATTTACAGAGTCCTTCCAGCCAGAGTAAACCAGCCTGGGATGGCAGAGGCCTGTGTCACCCCTCCCACAGGCAAGAATAAATCCATACTTCCCTTTCCCCCCTCCTGTGGCTTTCCCTGCTCGTTAACCTGATTCCCCATGGGAAGGAGACTGAAGATCACCGTGTCCCTGCCTGACCTCCTGAGGTTGCCCTGACAGCTCCCCAGTCCTGAGCCAGCTCCCAGCCAAGCTGACAGAGGAGCAGGAGCCTCCAAGAGGCAAAGCCCCTCTGTCTTTCGGGAGAAATCAGCCACGGGGCAGAAGGAGCCTGAAATCAGAGTGACATTGCTGGAATGGCTTCAGCTCCAGCTCCAGAGCCATCTGCCTCCCCAGATCCCAAAGCCCCACCAGCAGACACAGAGCCACCGACTGCCAGCCACAGGCAGAGGAGCCCAGGAGGGTCTGGCAGCATTCCAGAGGGATGAGGAGGGGGTGGGAATGCCTGCGGGGCACAAGGGAGGGGGCAGAAGGTGCCAAAAACCTGGTTTGATGACAGTTTTCCAAGTGACCCCTCTGTGCCATGGATCAGAAGCCAGCCCAGACTGAGCAGGAGCAGAGGGACAGGAGATGGGATGGATTGTCCCCACAAGGAGAGCCCAAGGGACACGGCTGGGGAGGGGAATAACCAGCAGCATGTGTTGATTCCTCACTGTGAGCAGGCAGGGAAGGGCCCAGGAGCAAACCACGGACAAGAGCAAATGCTGATTTTGTTGAAAATGGAAAGAAAAGAAGGTTTTTTTTGGCTTAAAACCCCACCCCCAAACAGTAAGCCAAACAACATTCCCCCATCACCCCCAGTCTCTCCTCACCTCTTTCAATACCTTTGCCTTCTCTATGCTTTGTCCTCCTAAAATTCAGGGGAGGAGAAATTAAGAGGGAAACTGAAATCTGGACTAAAGGGCTAAGAGGGGGATAGAGAGAAAGGAAAAGGTTGGAAAAACAAAGTCTGAACACAGCTCAAACCCCTGACCATTACAAAGGGTATTTATTTCTACAGCTGCTCCCAGTGAGGGAGTTCCTTGCTGTTCTTTTTTCACTTTCCAGAGACCTCCACCAATTCCACAGCCTTTTAAATGGGATGTTTCACAGAAACATCAACCATGGAATCCCAAACCCCAGCTGGAAGGGACCTCCAAGCCCATCCAGTGCCACCCCTGCCACGGGCAGCTTCCACTATCCCAGGCTGTTCCAAACCCTGTCTAACCCAGCCTTGGATACCCCCAGGGTTGGGGCAGCCACAGCTTTCCTCCAGTCCCTTTTATTCCCTCAGTTAAGGCCACCCCAGAGGTGGAAGTGACCCCTGGGGACATGAAAAGCTGCAGACCAAGGGATCTCCTCCTGCACAGCCCTGGGATCAGTGATCCCAGCAGTGTTCTGAGGGATGATCCCATTACTCCCCATGCAGGACCTGCTTTGGCAGCTTCTAAAACAGGGACCTGCACAAACAGCATTCAGCCAAAGCAAGAGACACATCCCAGCCTAAGGGATGCAATGATTTTTTTTCCTAAAGAATGTTTAATTCACGTGTTTTTTGATTAAAATTTAATGTATTAAAATTCAGATGAATGGCAGGGGAGATCTGAACACACCTTTAGACTCTCTTTAAAAACCTCGTTGAGCTTCCAAGGGAGTTTCTAAGATTAAAGCAACCTCACCCAGATCACATCCATCACCTCAGCAGAACATAAATCCTGCACACAAATCTATGCATTACAGCCCTGTCTGCAGGCTGTTCCATGCTCTGAATGTGCCATTAAAAAAAGGAGAAAAAAAAATGAAGAAAGAAAGGAAAACAATTTGATGGGCCTTGCAGAGACCAGGGAAAGCCAGCAGAGCAGCCAGGGTGGGCCCGGGATGCAGCGAGAGCCTTGCCTGCACATCTCCCATGGAAAAAGGGATAATCTAGATTTGACCTAGATGCTGCAATCCCTGCAAAGTGCAGAAGAAAACCCACACAGCTCCCAATCCAAACACACGAGCCAGCAAACAAAATGCCCGGGGTTCAGCTTGGCTAAATCAAACCCCAGGGGTTTATTTTGGAGCGGATCTGCAAGGAAACAAACCTTGCACCACAAACACCTCCTCCCAGCACCCTCCCTCAGCCCAGCCCGGGCTGCTCCATCAGCAATATTCCACGTGCCCCAGCCCATGGTTTGCCCTCCAGGCAGCCCAAGTGGTGAGAATCAAGGCAGCCCCACAGTTCAGGCAGGCACAAAGCTCCCTGCTCGGCCCTCACACGGGCAGGGTTATTCAATATTTACGTGGCAGCGCAGAGGAGCCGTGCACGTGGTGGCTGTGGGGCCTGGAGAAAGGCTCCCATCTGCAGTGGTCCCACTCCTGACTGCTCCAAAGGGTCACTCCTGGCAGAGCAGGGCTGGCTCTGACCCCACTCACAGCCCCAGTCTGTGATCTGCCTTTTCCCAGTTTGAGTAAACGAGGATCCCGTAAAGGTTTGGGGCAAAGGGTTTGAATCAAAGGCTCCCTGTTCTCCCAGATCACCTCAGAGAGCAGCGAGGGGCAAGAGCTGCTGCATCTGCTGAGAGCTCTTTTCTCTTTCCACAGAACAGTGTTCATTCTATTACTTTGCTTGACAGCAACAATATTCCACAGGCTGCAAAGAGAGAAGGGTCCCACTCCGAGATTAATTAGCTGGTGCTAACAAGAGTGTGCTCAATAATGAACATAAAAATCACCAAAGGAGCCAGGCCTCAGCAGGTCCCAGGTGTGGGATGCAGCCACATCTCAGCTCCAGGTTCCTCCTGCAGCTCCTTCTGCAGTTCAGCCACAGCTGCAGCAAACACCCCCCGTGCTCTGGGACAGGGAGAGATTGGAAAGCTCCCAATCATCCCCCCACATGGAGCTGCTGGTCCCTGGGTGCCCTTTGTGGTGTCCCGTGGGCCTGACAGGGCACCTCAGTAATTCTGGCTGCACCCTGCAGGATTTCCTGCCTCTGGCAACACCAGGAATCACAGAATCTCCTGAAGGAGTCCACAGAGATCATCCAACCCTGCACAGACACCCCAACATTCCCACCCTGTGCATCCCTGAGAGCTGCTGGAGCTCTGGCAGCCTCAGGGCTGTGACCACTTCCCCTGTCCAGGGAAGGAAAACGTGGTGGATTTTTTGCCTCAGTGCTTTCACTGGAAGCAGAGAGGGATGCTCCTGGCCCAGGGAAGGGGAGCAGCACAGGAGGAGCTGTGGGATCAGTGTTAGTGCAGGGGACAGAGCCAGCTCTTCCTCCTTCCCTCCACCTGGTCCTGGCAGCTCCCAGCCCCTGCTCCTCGGGAAGGAGTCACAGCATCTCCTGTCACAGCTCCTCCCTGCCAGAGCCTCTCCAGATGAAGCCTGGGTGCAGGATACAAACCCACATGTCCCTGCCAGGGGAAGGAGAAGACAACTTTGCATCAACAGATTATGGGAACTGCCAAAGCTCCAGTGTCAGGGAAGCAGAGAAGTTTCCAATCACCAGAACAAAGCTGCTGCCATTAAAAGGAGGCAGGAACATTCCCTCATCCCCTGAAAGTTCAAGGGGGAGTTTTTCATGTTGAAGGTATTGAACTACAAAGGCTGCAGGGACAACCAGAAGCACAGAACAACCTCCAAACTTGGAGAAATTAAATTACCTGGGACACTTCTCATGGGGAGAGGACTGAGAGGGGATGGTACAGATGTCCACAAAGACATGGAATCACAGAATGGTTTAGGTTAGAAGGGACATGAAAGGCCACCCACCCCCTGCCACAGGCAGGCACATCTTCCACTACCCCAGGTTGCTCCAAGCCCTGTCCACCCTGGCCTTGGACACCTCCAGGGATCCAGGGGAGCCACAGCTGCTCTGGGCACCCTGTGCCAGGACGTGTCCCCACCTTCACAGAGAGGAATTTCTTTCTAATGTCCAACAAAATTCTTCTCTCTTTCAGCTCAAAGCCGTTCTCTCTTGTCCTGTCACTGCCTGCTCCTGCAAAAAGGCCCCAAGTCCCTCTCCACCTCCCCTCTCCTCCACAGCTTCCAGTGCTGATGAAATCCTGCTGTGTTGGTGCAGGACTGAGCAGGTGGCACGTGAGGCTGGTGCCTGCAGGGACCCAAACCCAGCCAGGTGCCTCCCTGCAGTGTCCAGCTGAGCTTGCCAAAGGTGGCTGCAAAACCTCAACCCTGGTGGGACACATCTGCAGGGTCGTGGAAAAGAGAAATCCAGGGGGTGTTGTTGGATGGAAAACCCCACTCCCAGCTCACAGCATCCCAAATCCAAAGGGGAGCCACAGCTGCTGAAGTGAGGGTGAGGAGGAGAGGGACTGAGGAGAGGTGGTGCACCCTGGCCCTGCTGCTCTCAAGGCACTGCCTGGTTGTCCCTCTTGGAGACACAACCATGGTGTCCATGGACCTTCCATCTGATGGCAGCTGCAGCAGCCTAAAACCTGCATGTCTTGAGGGAAAAACCCTCACCCACTGAGGGAAAAATCCTACATCTATCAAGGGAAAAACCCTCATTCATTGAGGGAAAAATCCTACATCTATTTAGGAAAAACCACACAGGTATTGAGGGGAAAACCCTATATTGATTGAGGGAAAAAAATCAAACCAAACATCTATTGAGGGAGAAGAGCAAACCCTACATCTGTTGAGGGAAAAAATCCTACACATATTGAGAGAGAAAACCAAACCCCACTCTCCTGAGTGAAAACACCCCTGAGTGAAGCAGTTGAGGATTCAGCTCCAGAGATGGAGCCCTGCTCTGGGGAGAGCTTTTCCAGAACAAAGCAAAGAAGGGAAACCAACCATGCAGAGACCTGGGAGATGTTACACCAACACCACTGACACGCTCTGCTGCTGGGGACAGCAGTTTGAGTCATGGGGGGAAAGGAATGAAACCCCCAGAAGCACAGAACAGCTGGGGTGGGAAGGGCCTCGTGGAGATCATGCAGTCCAAGCCCCCTGGAACACTTCAGCAAACACAGATCAAGCACCAGACACTTCTTTTTCCCTCAAAGCCCCACAACGAGCACAAGTGACAAACTCCCTCCCAGGGATTGTGATTTATCCCTAAGTGTCCTGTTGGGAGTGAAAACCCACACAGAAGTCACGTCCCCCTCATGTGACCCTGGTATTTTTGCCACCCCCTGGAGTTCAGGTCACTGAGCCCCCGAAAATTGTGCTTTTTCCCCTTTTTTGCATCACACTGGCAGCTCTGTCACAGCTCCAAACAGGCTTAAAGACACCTTGAGGTGCAGCAGATCAGAACTTTAGAAAAGGTGGACAGCTCAGGCACAACAAAAGCTCATTCCCTCCCTTGATAACAAAATGTGGGAGCATCAGCAGCAGTGGCTGAATCTGCTCTTCCCAATTTGCCTGTGGTTCACATGGATGAGCATGGAAAAAAAACCCTCCAACTGTGAAAGGCAGAGAGACAACCTGGAATGATTTCCAAGATCAGAGCCACCAAAGGTTGGTTTAGCCAACTCATCAGAGCACAAACGTTCTCTCTGATGCTGGCAACAGGCTCAGGGAAGAGTCTGGGGTTTTCTTTGTGCTTTGTTTTCCTCCACCTGTATTGGAAATACTGGGCCAAGCTTTCAGGTGATTCCAACAGCCACGAAGCTCCAGGTGTCCAAGCTGGGACACCAGATCCTGGAACAGGCTGTGTCTCTGCTCTCCATGTTCTGCTGGACAGTATTTTACACAGTGATGCACTCTCACAGCACCCTCTCTCCTCCTCTCTTGCTCAGCAATAATGGATATTTACACTTGCTTAGGTCACAGAGTGTTTCCACAGCATTTCCTGGAGCACAAGGACATCAAGAAGGTATCCAGGTGTCTCCAGGCACCTGCTACTGAAAGGGCAGGACCCAGCTCTCCTGCTTTTCCCCCACAGGCAAGTCCCCAGAAGGCAGCTGAGCCGTTGTGGGGAGAAACTGGCAGAAAATTCCCTCTTTTCTTTCAGTTTTTTTGGTAAGAGGTAAAGCATTTTTTAAAATGCTTTGGCATTTTCTGGGCTGGGCAGGGTGGATTTTTTTGCCTCAGTGCTTTCACTGGAAGCAGAGAGGGATGCTCCTGGCCCAGGGAAGGGGAGCAGCACAGGAGGAGCTGTGGGATCAGTGTTAGTGCAGGGGACAGAGCCAGCTCTTCCTCCTTCCCTCCACCTGGTCCTGGCAGCTCCCAGCCCCTGCTCCTCGGGAAGGAGTCACAGCATCTCCTGTCACAGCTCCTCCCTGCCAGAGCCTCTCCAGATGAAGCCTGGGTGCAGGATACAAACCCAGAGAGGTCACGAGAGACCCGTCCCTGCCGAGAGCCGGCACGCACAGGAAAGAGCCTGGAGCCCCGAGGCAAATCCACTGCACCCCTTTTATCTGGGTCACTGGCCCGAGCCCCCACTGCATTGCTTCTGTCCCTCCTTAACCTGACAGGAAACACCTCCTGTGTCCATGGAGGAGCTTCCCTGTGTGGCTGAGGCTTCCCTGCATCCCAGGGCTCGTGGGGCTGGAGAGGGAAGGTGAAGCACAGAACGGTGACACGGAACGGTGACACATCAGCCACGGCTCTGTGCCGCTCTCCACAGAACGGTGACACGGAACGGTGACACATCAGCCACGGCTCTGTGCCGCTCTCCCTGCGGGCTGGGGAGTGTTGCCATGGCGATGGCAGCTCCCGAGCCTCTGCAGAGCCCGGCCGGGCTCCGCGGGATGCCCAAGGACACCTTGGGACACCCAGGGCACGGCCCGGGGCTGGCACTGCCCTTCCCGGCCCCGCTGCCCCCTCCCCGGGCTCCCCTCTCCCCCAGGAGGGGCCAGGCTGCACTCAAGGCCGTTCCTGCTGCCTCCGTGCCAAGGGAGGAAGATTTGGGGAGCGATTTGCAGCCCGCAGCTGTGGCAGCCTGATAAAAGGACAGGGAACTGGTGCAGTAAATTACAGTGACAGCAGCCGCCATCCGCACAGCCCGCACGTGCCGCCCGCCCGGGCTCTCCTCAGAACAAAGCCCTGTGCTGCACAGCTAATGAGCCTGTGGGAGCCTTTCCAAGGGCAGGAAAAGCAGCAGAGAGAGCTTTCATGGCAGCTTTTTTTTTATTATTATTATTATTTATTTGCATGATTAACATGAGAGCTGCTCCATTTTGCATGCAGGGTGACAATGACAGAGCTGGCGGGAGCGCAGGTACAGCAAATAAACCCTCAAGCACCACCTGAAGCAACCTCAGCTGGGGTTTCTGGAGTGACCCTTTGGTGTGATGTCCCTGCTGCCATATGGGGTTTGTGACACCGGACACAGCTCTCACTTGCTGAATTCTCCTGGAGCCAGCAAGTTGCCACGGTTAAATCACATCACATCTGCTCGCTGACTGCGTTGGGGCAGAAGGAAAATTACAGCCTGGAATCTCACTGACATTTTACCACGGGGGAAAAAAAGGAGCGTGAAATATAAATCTAGAGGTGAGGACATCCCAGAGATGTGGAACAAAAGAAAGGAAAATTATCTATTTGAACTAGAAGTCAGTTTTAATTCAATTTAACCAAACTCGTAAGTGCCGTTACACAAAGGCAGCAGCACTCTTTGGAGGGTTAAGGGTCACTGGATGATGGAGCTCTCCAGATAATTACTGAATCCCTTCTGGAAAGCCTCGTGATTTGCAGGAGAGCAATAAGCCACACATCATTAGAAAAAGAACTGCTAAATGTGGATTCTTTCATTACCCTCATTCCTGTGCAGAGGAAAACACCCCTGGGCCCCAGGCTGGGATCAGCTGCTCCAAGGCAGCCCCTCGTGTCTGTCACACAAGTGCCCATTGTCACAACACCACATTTCATCTCCTCTTGTCTTTCCCTTTTCCTAAATTCAAATTTGAGCAACTCCAATGCCACAGAAGGCTCAGTTATTTAAAAGAAAATCAAATCCTTCTATGTGCTCACAGTTTGCCTCCCTCAGCCTTTGATGCTCACAGGCAGAAACGACAGAAGGAAAAAAGAGCAAGAATTAAATTTCCCCGTGAGTTGTTAATGAACAATTGAAAGCAAGTTGAGAACAGAAATGACAGGCAAAATTGCCTTGATGCTTTCAGAGCTCAGAGAAGGCTCCATCAGGTTTGATTTTGGATTGGTGACTGTGCCTCTTCCAGCACTGCCCGACTCCACCGGCCCCATCTGCCGGCAGCAGAGCAGGGCAGGGAGCAGAGTTAACAGGGAACAAGAGAAACACTGCAAATGGAGACAAAGTCAAGCTTTTTCCAGGTAGATTAACACTGCACAAGGTCTCCAATCCATGCCTAGAGATACCAGCTCAACACCTGCTCTTCAGCTGATGGGCTGTTTAACAAGCATTTAATGATTCATTGAGTGTTTCGTGGTTCAGCTGCAAGTTCCAGGACTCTGAAGAGCTTCTCTGCATGGTTGAAGAACCTCCAGTGAGTGAAAGCAGAGAGGGCTCAGCTACAGGAAAGGAGCTCCAGGAGGACATCCAGATTTCTCCAGAGTCCTCAGTACCTTGAGCACTGGAGAAGGAGTTTGTCTTTTCCCCACAAATCCTTTATGAGGTAAGTTAGAACTCCCTGAAGATTTCTCACAGAAAAATAACAAAAATAAGCCTCCATGTCCTGCTTCAGCCCTCAGGCAGACTCATGTTGGTTCCTCCCCACCCCAGGGAGAGCAGAACACGGGACTGGGAGGTTTGCCACAGGACAATGTGCATCAGCATTTTCATTTCTATCACTTTTGCTGACTGTGGCAACAAGGAAACCCCCAGAAGCACCACAGTGATTCTACACCTGCTGCCACACAAACCCACTGCAGCAAAACCCTTCATGGAGCAAAGGAGTTGATCCATTACACCTAAGCAGGTATTTAAAGAAATCCTTTGCCCTGCTGTCTTTGATGCTGAGCCCACTCCAGATCCCAGCCCAGACAATGTAATTCTGGAGCTGGCAGCAAACTCACAAAACTGACAAGTTGCTGTTAAAATTGTGCCTCTCACTGGATTTATCTGAAGGAGGAGTTTGGAGCTCACTGAGCCATGATCTGCTCCCACAGCAACACAGCCCAGGGCTCTGAAATTATTCTCCAGTAGCTGCACCTTGCAGTTTCCAAAAAGGTCACCCCTCAGTTGCTCCCTGGTTTAATATGAAAGCTGGAGTCCCCCTGCAGCTTTATTCCACAAGGAGTTCATTAGCTCACCCCATTCCTTGGGAAGAAAGAGGCTCTGGGTTAGAGCTGTGGCCCTGTGACCTCCCTGAAAGCACCAAAGTGGCTCCCAGCAGGAGATTCCTCCCCAGAATCCTGGTGAGCACAGGGGAAGCACAGCTAAAGATCCAGGAACACCTCCCAGGGGGCATGGGGGCCCCACAGATTAGCCCAAGAGAACAAACCAGATGGAGATTCTGGGAAAGTGCTCCCCTTTCCAGGGAAGGAAGGTAGGAGATGTTGAGTAGCCCAAGGAAGCTCAGCAGCAGGACATGCTCAGAACAGGGAGCAAAACTCAACCACAAAGCTTAGAGAAAGGCAGGGCCTGCATCCTCCACAGCCTGGGTTTGGCCTTTGCAGAAAAACTCACTGCACACAAAAGCTGCAGAATTCCCTACTAAGGACAAACCATTCAGCACAACAAATACCAAGAGACCAACCCTGGACTTGACACTTTCTGCTCCCACACTGGTCAACCTGGTTGGGTTTCCAGGAAGGGACTCACACCCTGTGCACTGCAGACACCACAAATGTCAGTGTTCCACAGAACTTCTCCTTCAGGCTCTTCCCCATTCAGTCTGCCAGCTTTGGAGAGTTTGTGCAAACCTGTGTTCCCTGCAGAGCTTTTGCTCTGTCAAGTTTTTATACCCATCTGTCAGCAGTTTCTACTTGTGAGGGACAGGAAAGGGTTCAGAGGTTCTGTTCTTTCCCAAGTTCCAAGAATTTCACAGAAGATTAAGCACTTTAAGAAATTAATTTCTAAAAATCTTGAACTAATCTACTTTGCCTGACAGGGCGAAGTCAGCCCCACCATTTCTGCTCTTTGCCAGCCAGATCTCACAGGTACAGACACAATTTTCAGCAGGTGCTGTCATCAGAGAATCACGGGACAGTTTGTGTTAAAAGGAACCTGAAAGCTCCCCCAGTCCCATCCCCTGCCACACCTTCCACTTGACCCCATCCAGCCTGGCCTTGGACACTTCCAGGGATAGGGCAGCCACAGCTTCTCTGGGCACCCTGTGCCAGGGTGTGATGGGGCTGGGCTTTAAGGTCCCTCCTGATCCAAACCCCACTGGAATTCTGTGATTCCACACTTCAGCCACAAAAGTCCCTCAAGCTCCCAGGCATCCACATTCCACTGAGAAAAGAGCAAAAAAGCACTCTNTATAAGATAATGAGCATGTAATTATCTGTATATAAGATAATGTACACATAATTATCTGTATATAGGATAAGGAGCTGTGGGCAGGCGGTCAGTTGTCACCTGTTGCCCGTGCTGCCCAGACCCTGGCAGAGCTCAGAGAAAAAGCATTGTGATAAGATAAAATAAACAAGAAGAACAGCCTTGAAAAAGAACATCTAAAGGCTCCTCATCATTTCTGCAGGTGGCTCGGGGCTTCCTGAGGACAGAGGGCAAAGACCACCCTGATCTTGGGGGAGCAGAGAGACCCTGAGAAGGTGCTACAGCTCCCACCACACCAATGCTACAGAAAGCACCACGGAAAGAACCCTGAGGACATCCAGCAGCCACCAAACTGCAGAAGCCTGGAATCTGTGCAACCACAGAGCCCGGAAAGCAGAGCTTTGAAGGAACTTGAGCTGAGCTCCTGAGGCAGAGGGGAAGCTTTACCTTCTGCAGGAAGAGGACGATCCTGACGAGCATCTTGGCGTGCAGCTCCTCCAGGGTGAAGAGCGTGCGCGGCGTGCGGATGAAGAGCTTGCTCTTGCCGTAGGCCACGTCGTGCTGGAAGCCGTGGCTCTCGATCAGCTTCCTCACGGCCTCCTTGTCCGAGGGCAGCTCGTGGTTGGGCCAGGTGAATTCAGAGATCATCTTGTACCTGGGATGGAAAAAGGTGCGGGTTGGAAACGTCAGCTCGCCGCCGAGGGTGCCCGAGAAGGCCGAGTTTCAAAGGGATTTAGGGAAAAAAATGATCGACTGAGCTGTAATAAAATTGAGATGGAAGAGTCTGAAGATGTAGGAATCATGATCCTCAAAATACAAGGAAAGTGACTAAAGGAGATGCATGGTTTTGTGAGATGCTGCAAAATAATATTGGGAGGAGCTCAGTTCATCAGCACTGAACTGATGCAAGGGGACAAACTCAGCAATGGCCTCCTGCAGATTTGTCTGTTCCATTTTTCACACCTCCAGTATCCAATTTTAATTTTTATTTGTTTGCTTGGGTTTTGTTTGTTTGGTTTGGTTTTGGTTTTTTTTTGTAAGGAAGGAAAGCTTTGTTTTGTTCACATTCTGCATGAGAAGCCACATGCAACCACTTGCTTTGTCAGAAGACCTGGATTTCAAAATTCTGCAAATGATTCTTTCCTTGTGCATCACTTCGGGAGTAATTTCTAACAAACTCTGTCACTTCCCTGTGCAAACACTGCCTGTAACCGTGGGCCAGCCATTCCTCCCATCCTCACTACCCAAACTCCCTTTTCCACTCCAGAGAAATGCAGACTGGAACTAAGACATCAACAAATCAGACCCGAAGTACCGGGATCAGCCCGAGCTCTGCAAGATTTACCAACCCAGGAAACGCTGATTAAGGGAACAGGCGCTTGCAAAAAGCAACAATGAATTTTCTGCAAAAGATTTATGGGCATAATAGGAACAGGCATTTGCAGAAAGCAACAATGAATTTTCTGCAAAAGATTTATGGGCATAATAGGAGCTGTAATAGACAGCTTTCCCCTGGAATGGAACCCGCAGCTTGTTCTAAATAAAACAAGCGCTTGGCGAGCTCAGCCACTTGGTACTTCAAAGCCCCCAGCCAAGGCAGGCATCAGTCTCAAAGCTTCAGGCACTCGCAGCTCTCAGTTACACTCAAAGGGCCTCACAATAACCCTTTTCCTGGGAGCAGCGGGCACCGCAAGAGCCTGAATGGAAACACATTCCCAGCGCCTTCATTCATCAAATTAGCCTTTGGAATACGCTGTGGGAGAGGGGGGAAATGGAGGTGCACACAGCGCCTAAGCAGGGAACACCATCCCCAGGGGTTGGAGGGAGCTCACTGATAAATAAACAGGATGAAAAACCTCCCTTCGGGCTCCCAGGAGAAGGTTTAGCACGTGCTGGCAAAGGCGTTCCTGCTCCCACGGACACACGAGGCGTCAGTGCTGCACACTGGATTCTCTTCCTGCTCTCATCAGGAAAACGTTCCTGCAGTGATTCACTCACTGGGCAAAATCCCTCACCTCCAGACAGTGATGTCAGCAAAAGGAAAAAATAAAAGAGCAAAGCAGTGGCAGTGCAACCCCCCGAGCTGAGCACAAGGCTGGGAAAGAGGCTGGGATCAGGCCATGGATCAGGCCATGGATCAGGCCATGGATCAGGTTTGGATCGAGGCTATGGATCAGGCTGGGATCAGGCTGGGATCAGGCTGGGATCAGGCCATGGATCAGGCTGGGATCAGGCTGGGATCAGGCTATGGATCAGGTTTGGATCCAGGCTATGGATCAGGCTGGGATCAGGCTATGGATCCAGGCTATGGATCCAGGCTATGGATCAGGCTATGGATCAGGCTATGGATCAGGTTTGGATCCAGGCTATGGATCAGGTTTGGATCCAGTCTATTAATTAGTTTGGATCCAGGCTATGGATCAGGCTGGGACCAGGCTGAGCCAGGCCTGCCCCACCAAGGAGCTCAGGAAAGAAGGGATGTCAGTCACAGCACCAAAACCTGCCCCAGAAATTAACCCCCCCTGCTCCTTTCCACAGGCATTAAAGACACCCCAGTGCTGATGCCCCCCTCCCTCCCTCCCAGCACAGCAGGTGGAACTCCCCAGCTGTCTGGCTGTTCCTGCTGTCCCCACACGTGTCACACAATGCCACCAACTCCTTCCCCGCAGCACAGGGCACGGCCTGGATGCCACAGCCACTCACAATCCTGGCCTGGTGCTAATTATAGCCAGGCAGAGTCTGGAATAAATCTGCCCCCTGACACCACAGCCCTGCCCCTCTCCTGCCTGCGGGTCCCCACGGCTCCCAAGGTCGCTCAGACATGGAACAGCCCCTTCCAAACACCTTTCTCCTTCCCCTCTGTGCCTCCCTATGGCAACACCCAGCAGGGATGAGGCTGCTCCTGGAGTTAACATTTCCCAGTCCAGCTCTCCTCAGAACCAAGGTTGCTGCAAGCCACTAAAGGGTGCAGCTTTAATGAACAATCTTGGGTGTGCAGCTGCAGCTGGGCCTCTGTGATTCCACAGCCAGTCCCTTTGCAGCCTGCTGTTCAAATGCTATATTTGACATGGCCTGGGACAGGCATATGGATGCCTCTGTGTGGAAAGGGTTGGATTACACTCACAAACCCCTTCCTGAAACCCAATCAGCTTTTTTTTTTGATGGTGGTATATACATTACACCAAGAGAATGCACCCCATCTGTGTAAGTGCCATGTGTGTCACCCAAATGGATGCTGCCATCACCAAATGAAGGGACAACTTCTCCTGGACCAACAGAAAATACTTCAAATTGGAAAGTGCAGCCTGGCTTGCACAGAGCTCAAAGGAAGGTTTTTCTTTATCCAAGGAAAGCTTGAGAAAGACATTTGTAATGGTCTTAACTGTGCTTCACTTCATTCCCTACTGAGAGAGAGGAGATATCCACTACCATACAGGATTTAGGGCTAAATATCAACAAACTCTTCTACAGAAAGAGAAGATATTTTTCTGGGTTTATTTTTTCTCCTTTTTTTAATTTAGAAAAGCCATTGCAGACCGGGCTTGGAGCGACACCACACACACAAGCAGTGTCTGATCCCTCACTCTGGATGTCAAATCCCACTCCAGGGCTGGGCAGGACTCCTGTTCCAGCAGCCCAAAAGCTGAAGCAGTTGCCATGTGCTGATTTGGTTTCCTGGCTGCAAACACTGTGGGGCTGGAGCTCACGGGAGCTCATCAAACAGTCATTAAAAACAAAGCAGCTGTTTATATTAATAGTGATTACACAAATCTTAAGAGTAAATTGTAATGAGTTCCACATGTGAGGTGAAAGTACACTTTATCCACTGCAGAATGGTTCAGGAAGCTGATCCCCAGCGCTGCAGACTGGATTTAAGAAGCCAGAGCCTTTCATTCCACCTTGGGTATTATGATATATCCAGGCAAATCTCCACTGTGAACAGCAAAAGATCTTTCACCAGCACTTTGTTTCTACCTCATGACATTCCACCTGCTTGGATAGTTTAATTTTTTCTCTATTCTCACAGCCCTTTTCTCACCTGTTTCAGTAACAGAACAAAAACTCCATTCACTGTTCCATCAGAGCAGGCTGAACTCGCAGGGCCCACGTTAACTTAGTGAAGCCTTGAGACAAATTTCAGTCTAAAACATGTCATTTGTCACAAGTCTGGTAGGAATTAAGAGGGCAAGAAGAATCAAAACCACATTTAATGGGGTCATGATACCATCCCCCTTTCAGACTTGCCGTTTGAAAGTCCAGGGGTTTTTTCCCACATAACGTCACCGCGCGCCACCACGTGCTCCCCCAGACCACACCTTGCTGCAACCATCAGACAATCCAGAGGGAAAACACCCGCTAATTAGCTCAGGTTTTAGGGTGACACTCAGGGGAAGCCCCTCATTCCACATTCCTGCTGCAGAGCAACACAGTTCTGTGGGGGTGGATGGAGCCCCAGTGGCTCTGCCTTGGAGAAGATCAGAAGAATTGCACAATACCTCTACCAGAGCCCTAAGATAAGAAACAGTCCTTCAGTTACGGCGACCACTAAAAGAGCCCACAATCCTCCAGGAGATTCTATGTAGATCTGTTGCAAACTATTGGCTTTGTACCCCTTCCCCTCCCACCTCGGTTCCCCATAAAAACCCCCTGGAGTTCCCCAGTCCCTGGGGTTCCCGTCCCTGGCTTCCCTTCGCTGGGAATCTTGCAATAAAATTACTTTATGCAGAATTGGCCACACGGACCCTCTCTCTCTCATCCCTGGGCCGGCCACCAGAGAAGGAACCTCGCAGGGGCAGGAGCTGAGAAATCACTGAGCTGAGAATCACGGAGCTGAAATCACTGAAGAGCTGAGAATCACTGCTCTGCCCCTCTGCTGAGGCCTTCTCTACCAGCTGAGGGAGTTGCTCTGACCTCCCAGGGTGTCTCTAACGAGATACCTTTTGGGGTGGCTCTGAGCCTCCTGGGTCCCCGCTGCGGACCCCAACACCCAGCTGGAAACACAATTCCAGCAGACAAGGAGCTGAGCCCGAGCAGCACAACCACCTCAGCACAGCTGAAGCACAGCAGCCACGGGTGAACCAAAGCATCCACGGCGCCGTGTGATCTGCTTCAGCTTATCCAGGAGGGGATTTGAAGCAAGCACACCCCCCGAGGAGCTGGGCAGTGCCTGGCAGCCTCTCTCACCTGTGCAGGAACTTCTCGTAGGTCTGGCGGTAGGCGAAGCCGGCCCGGCGCACCCGCACGTTCTCCAGCAGCCCCAGGTACTCCACCTGGTGCCGGCAGCGCTCCTCGTCAAAGAGCTGCGGGGACTTCTTGTCGTTGGGCTTGATGCAGCGCACGTAGTAGGGCTCCTGGGGACAGAGCACAGGGTGTCACCCCGGCAGGACACTGCCTTCCAGCCCGCCAGCTCTGGCTGCTCAGCAGGAATCAGAAGGTTCAAACAGGAATGACAATGGGAGTGTGTTTAAGGAAAGTCTGGATGCCACGGCCTGGGTGACAAGGTGGGGTTAGGTCAGCGGTTGGACTCCACGATCTCAAAGGTTTTTTCCACTCTGGCTGATTCTGTGATTCAGTGTTCCCTCCCTTCACCCCCTGCCACGAGCCCTTACAGAGCCACACGTTCCTCGCTGGAGCTCCACTGGCCTTTGCTGTGCACCTGCCCAGCACCACATCCCCCTCCTCCCCTACCATGAGGATAACAACATCAGTCCACAAAAGACATCAAACCCGTGGAGTTGGTGGAATTCACTGCCCTGCTGGAGATGGCTTTGCCTGCAGCACCTCCAAAAGCAGCCTGGTCACTCCACCACTTTCATCTGTGCTGAGCCAAGTCCAACACCCCCAGTTCCAACACGGCTGGACGATGGAAGTGATGGAGCCCCAAACCCAGCTGCCTCCAGCCCACCCCTTCCTCAGAACAAACACAGGCCACCAGCACGTGGGCTCCTCTTTCTGCACCATCTGGGACTTGCAGGGGGCAGGGAAGGTGCAATGGGGATGGGTGGCTTTACTCCACCCTGCAGAGGCCCTGCCCTGTGCTGCTGGGGCTGACCCTGGATGTTCAGGTGAGTCCCACAGGGTCACACTCCTTTCCCTGCCAGCCCTCCTGCACGCTCAGATAAACCCCACACAGGTCTCTTGGAGTATTTTGGTGTTTACTTTAATTTTTATGAGATTAAAGGTAGTTTTTGTTTAGGCCAGTATGATCTGTAACCAGCAGCAGCCTGTGAGGGGTGGCTACAAAGCCTTTAAACTTCTGTACTTTCATTCCACTGGCTTTTGGAGCTTTTTTTCATGTCTTCCCACCATAGCTTTTCAAATTGTATTCTTCTAACATTAATAGATAAAACTTTTTAAGTAGCCCTTGCAAAAGGAGTGGCAGAGCCCACCCAGCCTCAGACAGAACTCCAGGACAATCCCAGTGAGCTCAGGAGGCCCCAGTACAGCCAGAGGCCCTCAGAGGACATCACAGATACACACAAACTGCAGCATTCCAAAGGCAGATTGGGGATAAAGGAAGAAGAACAGCCTGGGTGACATCTCAATGTGACAAAATGTCACCTCTGATAACCAATAACCAGCAATGACCTTTCAGCAATCTGGACCAGATGAAGCAAATGGCTGTGAAACCACCTCCAACACTGCTCTGAGGGACCTGAGGGATCCCAAAAGGGAAAGCCCAGGAATTCTCTAGAGGAGAGGAGCCTGCTCTGCTCCAGCACTGCTGGGTGGCCACAAGTACCCACAGTGGTAACAAAGGGGAGGAATGGTCTGGAAGGAAAAAAAGGGATTAATTTAGTGAGAACAAATGCAAAGTTCCACATTCAGCAGAAATAGTTGGTTAATAAAGAATGAAGAACTGATTTGACCCTGGTGCTAAAGAGATCCAGGAGCTCCAGCTGATGTGAGGCAAATCCACGTTTCCATGTTTTCCTAGGAAAGGGCACAGGGACAGGAAAATTGCAAGACAAAAGAACCCAACACATTTTCGGTTCTCTGAGAATTTCACGCAGCCAGGGCACTGCAGTTCAAGTGGGAATGTGAGCCAGGGCAAGAAAGAAAAAGAAAGATCAAAAATCCAGCAAATGTGACTCAGAGGAATTGTGGGTTTAGCCTAGAATGACCAAGGAGGCACAGAACCCCCCTGGTGGAAGAATTTGTGTATTTAAAGGATAGAGATGAGGAATACAAACATTCACCTTTAGGACAAAGAAAAAGTCATGGCTTTAACCACAGTATAAAAATTCAGATTAAGCTCCAGGGAAACTAGGAGTGGGAACAGAATGCCTGGGGGAAGGAGGGAACATGCAGCAGTGGGGAGAAGAGCCTGCAAAAGGAAGATACAGGCAGAGGTATCCTCAAACAGGAGGTGAATTAGCTGCACTCCCAAAGTCCCCCTCAGCCTTATTTTCTATGATTTGTCTATTCAGCCTCATTTCTGTGATTTGAGGTCACCTACCCAATCTCAGGATAATATGGAAGGCCCCAAATTGCCATTTCCCTTCAGTAATGCTGAGGGAACAGGAGCATCCTGGCTGGTCCTGACACAACCTGAAGCTTTGCAGCACCAGGGACCAGCCCAGGGATGAGTGTGAGCCACGAACGGGCCAAGAGAGGGTAAGCAGAGCCTCCTGTCCTGAAAGCTGACACGAGCCACTGGATCTTCTGGGCTGGAAGGTTTCCCTGCTTTCCTAGGGATGGGATCAGCAGCACCAGGCTGTGATTTCTCCAGGAAGTCTGTCCTTGGGTGGGAACAGTCAGCAAAAGCTGAGCCAAGCCCCCACAAGGAGCTGGCAGCACCCTCCCGGCAGCAGCCCAGGAGCAGGGATGGGTGTGAGGAGTGCAGGAGAAACAGGAGGATGTGTGGGCAGCATCTGTTCCTGCACCACCTCCCCCTTCCCAGTGATTCCAGCGCTCCCCAAGTGCGTCAGGACCTGCTCCTTCTGGGAATGAGCCTTGTCTGCTTCCTCTCCCTCACAGAGGGAAGCAGTGCCCAGCTCCAGCTGAGCCCCAGGGCAGCCCTCTCCTCCTCGGGCTCTCCTCAGAGCAGGGAGCACCACGGACACGGCTTCCCCAAGGCCAGCTGGGACAGGGCTTGGAGCAGGCTGGGAGAGTGCAAGGTGTCCCTGCCCGTGGCAGGGGGTGCAATGAGATGATCAGGCACTGCAACACCTCCCCAGGGAATGGGCAGGTGTTGTATCCCCCGAAGGGGAACACTTCAGGCAGGGCCCAAGGAGCTCCAGGAGTGTTTGGACAACGCTCCCAGGGGTGCACAGGGTGGGATTGTTGGGCTGTCTGGGCAGGGCCAGGAGCTGGATCAATGATCCTTGGGGGTCCCTTCCAGCTCAGGTTATTCCATGATTCTGAGATGAGCTTTGAGGTCCCTTCCAACCCAAACCATTCCATGGTGATTCCATGATGTGACACCAGACAGCTGAGCAACAGCTCCTTTCTGTGCAAGGCTGTCTGCAAGGTCACCACCACTGAGCCATGGCAATCCACAGACTCACAGAATCATTAAGGTTGGAAAAGACCTTTAAGGTCATCAAATTCAACTGCTGACCCAGCACCACCACTGTCAGATTATCTCTTTTTCTGACCCAGAGATGGGGCTCCTGAGAGGCATTTTAAAGACTTTTACTCCATTTTCAGTCTCATGAGAAGGGTGAGATGATACAGATGTTACAATTCACACCACCACAATCAAAAGCCAAATTATTTCCTATTTACAATACATTGTAAGCATTTTTTTGGCCTATCAGCTTTTGCCACATAATGCTGCCAATGCCTTAAAGCAAATCATTTAAATACAAATATATCTTTCATAGCTCTATTTCTCCAAAGGATCTGGTCTATTTGCAAGGCCATCATTTGAAACTTGTTTCCAGTTCCATTTCTCTCTCAGCAATGTCTGTCCTACTCCATGGCATTTCTAAGTCAGCATATCTTATCTCAGAGTTTGTATGAGAGAGGGTGTATCTGCATACAGATACATACTCTGTCAGCCTTTGAGAATTCTCTACAAATCTGTTTCCCACACGCCATCAGTTCACCACAAATCCATGTCCTCAAGTCCCACATCCACAGGTTTTTGAATACTTCCAGGGTTGGTGACTCCACTGGGCAGCTGTGCCAGGGCTGGACAACCCTTTCAGTAAAAAAGTTTTCCTGATATGCAATCTAAACCTCTCCTGGCACAATCTGAGGCCATTTCCTCTTCTCCTGTCACTTGTCCCCTGGGAGCAGAGCCTGAGCCCCACCTGGCTGCACCCTCCTGTCAGGGAGTTGTAGAGATCATTCTTTTCAACTCAGCCCATCCACTTGTTCTCCTTTCCTTAAGGAGAGAAAGGTGACACATTTGTTTAGAGTGCAATGGTTTAAAACTGGTTTGGTTCCTTTTTAACACTTAAAAATCTAAAAATCGCTCAGCTTGATGAAAAAAAAAATAAAATTAGCTGCAATTAGACATCTAAAGAGCTTTGAAAGCTGGTACAATTTTAAGAGATTTAAGGTATTTCCATAGTCACTTTCTTGGCTTTCTCCTGGAAATCCTCTCTGCATGGAAGGTGAGAAGGTTTCCAAGGCTCTTCATTCATTCAAGAGTCTCCTGGCAGCTCTCAGAACTTGCTGTGAGTGTGGCTGCCCTGATCTGCTACAACCTGGCTCCCATCTGACTGGGAAGGAGCTGCTTGGGGAAATGTGGGATATTTGAGATTATATCAAATATAATATATTATATTTGATATAATCTCAAATATAATATTGAGATTATATGTGAGAACTCTGAATTACACCTGGACTTGGATGCTGGCAAAGAGCCCAGGGCTGTGAAGGTGAATGGGCTGCACTGTTCCCCTTCCCCTCCTGCTGATCTCCACCCTGGGCCACTTCCCCATCCACACCATGAGGGACAAACCTCTGTCCGTGTCAGGAGCAGGGTCACCAACACCAGATGGTGCCAGGCCAGGCCTGCCCTGTGCTGCATCTGCTGGCAGGATGAATATAAATCACCTAAACCCCTTTGGGGGGTGTTGATATCACAAATATTGCACATTCAACCACAGAACTGAGCATCCAAATTAAAGAACCATGGGATGGTTTGGGTTGGAAGGGACTGTGAAGATCACCCAGAGCCACCCCCAGCCATGGGAAGGAACAACTTCCACAAGCCCAGATGGCTCCAACCTGGCCCTGGACACTTCCAGGGATGGGACAGCCACAGCTGCTCTGGCCATGTCATTAGGAGCAGGAATTCCAGGGATTTGTCCCTCATTCACTGCTGACACAGCAGCAGGCAGCTCTCAGCTGCTCCTCAGTGCTGCCACAGAGCCCCCCAGCACGGGCTGGGCTGTCAGGCACAGCTCTGCCACTCCAAGATGCAAAACCCCTCAAAACCCCTCAAATCTGTGACTTCAGGTCCAGCACAAAGGGCACCGACTGTGCCTGCATTTGATGTAAAAAGGCTGAAATCCTTTGGAAAGCAGGAATTGGAAGTGCCTGCACAGACAGGAGATCATCTATCAGAGCAATTACAGTGTAATTAAAGCCTCTCAGAAATGACAGCTCCTGGAGTAAATTCTAAAGTAGATTATTCCATGCTTCCAATCCCCCCAGCCCCAGCTCTTCAGGGGGATAATTATGCAGCTCCCATTCTTGCTGTCAGATAACTGCAGTTTGTAAAGGGAAGAACTGAAATGCAGAGACACAAAGGCCCCAGCTTTCAAAGCTCTTTAGATGTCTAATTGCAGCTAATTTTATTTTTTTTTTCATCAAGCTGAGCGATTTTTAGATTTTTAAGTGTTAAAAAGGAACCAAACCAGTTTTAAACCATTGCACTCTAAACAAACTCTTTCTTGAGGGGGTTCTTTTCTGTACTTTGTAGCTCCTGACATGAGAGAAGGGATGGGACAGGACTGACAAATCTCTGCTGGATGTGCCCAACCCATCACAGTGGTGACATGATAACTTAGCAGAGGTGAAGCCTGTCAGCCTGGATAGGAGAGGGGAGAGATGGAAGGAAGACTCAAACAAAAGGAGTTACAGAAGAGGAGGAAAAAAAAGAAAAGAAACAAGGAGGAGATGCATGTCCAGAGAGTTCCCAGAGAAGATCATCAGTCACAGCTGGGGCAGCCACAATTTTGTCAGGATTTACAAAAGAGCCACCCAAAATAATCCAGCACAGAGAAAAGAGCTCGGCCAGTAAAACATGTTCTTGAGAAATGGGACATAGCAACTGGAAAAGCCAGTTTTTGTTTTGAGTGGTTTGGTTTAGGAAAAAAAACACAGCACTTTTTTCTACCTATGGGAAGTTTTTGCCTAAAAGATTCTGGAAATCTGGAGGATTTCAGCAGCATTGAGACACTAGTACTGATAAGCATGATTTAAACTCAGCCTGCTCCAAAAACCAGATTTCATGGAGTCACAGAATTGTTCAGGCTGGAAATGCTCTCTGAGATCATCAAATCCAGCTGATCCTCAGCACTGCCAAGGCCACCACTGACCTCTGTCCCCAAGTGCCACATCCACGTGGCTTTTAAATCCCTCAGGAGTGGGGACTCCACCCCTGCCCTGGGCAGCTGTGCCAATGCCTGATCACCTTTCCATGAAGAAATTTCCCCAAATATCCACCCTGAGCCTGCCCTGGCCCAGCCTGGGGCCGTTCCCTCCCCTCCTGTCCCTGTGTCCTGGGAGCAGAGCCCGACCCTCTGGCTGTCCCCTCCTGGCACAGGGAGCTGTGCAGAGCTTAGAACCCCCTGAGCCTCCTTTTCTCCAGGCTGAGCCCCTTNTGAGCCTCCTTTGCTCCAGGCTCAGCCCCTTCCCAGCTCCCTCAGCCTCTCCTGGGGCTCCAGCCCCTTCCCAGCTCCATTCCCTACTCTGGGCACACTCCAGCCCCTCAATGTTTTTGTTGTTATGAGAGCTCCAAAACTGCCCCAGGACTGGAGGTGTGGCATTTCCAGCCACATTTCCAGTGTCTCCATACAGACTTGTGTTTGCAGAAGCTGAAATTCAAAGCAGATTTGAGAACAGCCCCTGCACTGTCAACAACACCAGTGCCATGGCACTGACCCTGACTTGAGGACATGGGTCAGTGGTGGCCTTGGCCATGCTGGGGATCAGATGGACTCAACCTCTGAGGGCTTTTCCAGCCTGAACAATTCTGTGACTCCATGAAATCTGGTTTTGGAGCACAATGAGTTTAAATCATGCTTGTCAGCACTGGTATCTCAATACTGATGAAATCTTCTTTCCTCCATTGCTATTCAACAGAAAATCAGGAAAACACCAACAGCTTCAATACAGATTTCTCAGTGAAAGTTTAGGACAGGTAAAGAATGGGAAAGGACTACACTGAGACTCACACAGGAACCTCCCAGTGAATTTGACTTGGAAAGAGCTCCTGGTTGTGCCTACCCATGGAAAAGGCTGGTATTTGTGATGGAGACACTGATGATAAATGGGCTGAAGTAAATTAATTCCACCCAAGCCAGGCAGCCTTCGGTGAGCAATGCTGGCACCCACTGATTCAAGATGGATAAGGTGGGATTTAAACTCTCCATGCCCTGCTGGGAGCTGCAGGGATTGTTCAAACCACCACAGTGCACAGCATTCTCTGGACTATTCTATTTTTACACCTACCAGGTGGCCTGGAATAATTTCTCCAATAAACAAGGAAAGAAAGGTTTTCCATGGATGCCTGCTGAACCTGCCCACTCCCAGCTCCCTGCTGTGCCCTGATCACAGCCCTCCCCACAACACCCCCAGTGATTCTTGCTGTCCTGAACCCCCTCCTGGGCTGCCTCAGGCTCCCCACACTGGGCTGTGACCCTGGCCACTGTGTGGGACCAGACCTGCAATAAAACTGCTGCCAGCAGCACCAAGGAGAAACTTTTCCTTCCACAACTGCTCCTCTGACAACACAAAGCAGCTCCCTGGGTTCCTGGCACCTCCTGACACCTGTACCAGGTTCAGGTCAGGGCCAGCCAGCAGATTATTTGGAAGATAGATCAGATCAATCCTGACTCCTTGGGAAGCAGACTGAAGTCTGTCCCCATCCCCACCAGGGTCACAGCCACCTTCCCAGCTCCCACAGCTCATGATTTGCCATCCAGGAAAGTTCCTCTCACTCTGCCTACACAGGCACTCTCTCAGTTTTGACTACTGGTGCTTGTTTTAGCAAGGCCTGGCCTTGGGCTGGGCTCCCAGGGGCATCTTCTCAGGTGCCCTGAGGCAAAACATTCTGGGGAGAGGCACAGGGCTCAGCTGGCACCTCCAGACAGCTTTGGTGGGTCCCAGAGCCTCCTGCAGAGCTCAGATCAAACCCACTCCAGGACAGACTCATGGAATCACAGAACATCCTTAGTTGGGAGCACCCCCAGAGATCATCCAGTGCAACTCCTGGCAACAATCCCACCCTGTGCATCCCTGGGAGCATTGTCCAACTTCTCCTGGAGCTCTGGCAGCCTCGGGCTGGGCCCATTCCCTGGGGAGCCTGGGCAGTGCCCAGCACCCTTTGGGGAGCCCCATAAATCAGCTGTGATGCTCATGGCCTAACTCTGGAAACAAGAGGTGAGGGCAGCTCTGTCTGCCTGTGCACAGCCAGCACTGGGTGGCTGTGCTCTGACCTTTCCTTTGCTCCACAGCTCCCCAGGAGACACTCAGAGCACTTTGCCCTTTGTTGCTTAATTATTCTGCATGTGAACACAGCCCAGCACCCTGGGCTCTCTGTTCATCTCTTGTGGGCTGTACCCCAGAGCCAGGACCCCAGCAAGGCCACCCAGCTCCAGTAACACCCCAGTATTCCTCAGGGATCTCAGCTCTTGCCTGACTGTGCTGCTCCATCAGCCCCTCCCCAGAGCATTCCCTTCCCCACACAATGTGGTTTCTATCACACAAAGGCTTGCCCAGGCAGTGCCTTCTATCATAAAACTGAAATATTTGGTGAAATAAAAGCTTTCCCTCCTCACCCTCTGGCATGGCAAAGAGGAGGAAAGAAGGAACTCACACAGGTCAGTCTGTATTGTATTCCCATTGGCATGGGAAGCCAGAGAGGATCTCCCCACCATGAACAGCATCCTCTGGGCCCTCTGCCCAAAGAGCTTTGCTAAAGGTGATTTGAAATAATAATTACCTAAGACAGACTAGCTTTCCTAGGAGTGAAAGATGCTCTGGTCATGGAGGAACCAAAAATCCACCTTCTTCATGGGGGGGTGGGGGTGACCCTCCCTTGCAAGCTGCCCAGCCAAAAGCTGCTTTGGCACAGCCAAGGCTCCTCTGCCTTTGATCAGAGGGCAGTGTTCAGCTGCATCAGTGCTGGGCTGTGTTCAGCTCAGCTCCTGATGGGNCAAGGCTCCTCTGCCTTTGATCAGCTCAGCTCCTGATGGATGGCAGCAATGGAAAGGTGGGAATCTCTCCAGGGAGAAGCCACACTCTTCTCATCAAAAGTCAAGAGTCAGTTTTGAAACTGGAATCTTTACCTTCAGTGTCAGGTTGTCCACCAGTGCAATCATGGAGTTCTTGAACAGAGTAGCTGCTGTCAGAGGTCTCTTGGTGACCTCGGTGATGCTCAGTTTCCCTTCAGGCCACATCATCTTCAACACAGGGTTGGAGCTACGAGAGAGTCTCTTTAATGGCAGCACTTCCACTCCACTGACAATCCAACAGTTGGTTTCTACCCAGACCCACTGCTGCTTCCAGCTCACAGGGCATCACCCAAGCCAGGGTGACACTCCTGGGCACAACATTTCGTGCTCTTAAGAGCAAGCTCAAGCCTACAGTTGAACATTCTGGAAAAACAACCAGCACGTTGTCCCTTCAGATCAGGGTGTGCAGGAATAGGAGAGTGAAAATCCCACTGAGTGATGCATCAAAGGCAGGGGCTGCCTCACTGGCACAACAGAAAGAATTTAATCAACACAGAGCAGAGTGAGACCCACACCACCCTCCCTTAGAACCTGTCACCTGTGTTCAGGCTGCATTTCTCCACCTTGATATATAAAGTAATTTATACACTTTAGCCTGGATTTTTGAAGGTTTCAGGCTGAGGTAAACTGGCCCTGATGGATGGCAAGAGTTCAGGAGCAGACAAAAAATGAGCACATTTACAGCAATCCAGTGGCCAATCTGTCACAGGCTTTAATGTGCTGGAAGTGGTGTTTGGGAACAGGATTTTCCAGCCACTCCACAGAAAACAGGCTAAATTTGATAAAACCACACAGCAAATGTTTTGCAAGGTTTCTGGTCAATGGGAAGTGTTGAAAAAACAGGAACAGTGGGACTGCTCAGGGGAGCACAGCCAGTCAACCCAAAGGACTGCAGACCAGTTTCCAGGTGAACTGTGCCTGCCATGCAGGGTGTTTGTGCCCACTGTCCCCTGAGCAGAGCCCCTGAGAGCTGCAGGTTACAAAATAAGGACATGCTTACTGCCAGGTGAAGAAAAACAGCTCTGTGGGCACTTCCACCCACATTCTGATAGGATTTCAAATCTGCTTCTCAAGGCAACTTCTGCTTGCCCAGCACGTGACCTCATGGTTTGCACTTCTGACATCACTGCAGACATGAAAGGATTCAAACCTATCTCCCTCCCCATTTTTTTTTCAAAACAGGGTGTTTTAGGTGAGGCCAAGGATAGCTGCTGTTGACCAAAGCTCCCCAGTATCTTTAGCACTGATTACAGACAGAGCAGTGATGGTAAATCTGCAACGGGTTAATGACAAATCAGGCAGCACAAGCAAGCTCTGCACTATCTTGATTGCACAATCAGCTGGTTTAAAAAAAACCACTTTAAATTCTGTTCAATTAAAGGCTGCATCAGAACAGAAACATTAACAGAATAAGGACTTTAACCTGAAAAATGCAACTAACAGCCTCTGGGTCACGGGAGATGTACAAAGATCAAATCCCAAAGCAACGTGTTTATTCACACACACCAAAGACAGAATCACTGAAAACCTGAGCCTCTGAGAGCACCACTCCACACAAAAAAGGATTCTGACAAATCAAAATTCACCTCATTAATGTTCTTACCTGTTGTACATGAGGCGTTTGAAGTCTTGAAATAAAGTGTCCTTGTTTTTGTCAATAAACCCAGTGACTGAGTAACTAAAAAATAAAGGAAAACCAGAGTTAATTGCAAAGTAGCAAAGTCCCTCTGTGAGCTGCTGGTAACTGTGGAATCAGCATCCCTGCACTCCTACAGACACAGCAGATGCTAATCCAGCCCTGCTCCCAGCCTGTCACTAATTGCTGCATTTGCTGAGTGTGAGACTTGGATCCTTGGGCCCAGCTCCCACCTCCAGCACAGGAACAACACACCTGGCTTCAGAGAGCTCCTGGAGCTGTGCAGGTGCTGGCTGAGACACCTCACAGCTCCTGGACAAGGGGTAGATGGCCCAGACTCAGGAGTTACACCCAGGATTCTGTCTCCAAACTGAGTGTGTGTGTTTGTGTCAAATCCCAGAGAAATTCAGGTTTGTTTTTCAATCTGTGCAGTCTGCCCCTCTCTTGATGGAGAGAGTCTGAATTCCAAAGCAGCCTCTGAGCAGTGACTGAGGGGATCCCCTGGAAATCAACACACAGAAACACACACACACACTTTAGATTCCTTCCTCTATTCCCACAGGAACACCACTCCAGGAGGTCACTGTTTCAGTGTCTCATCTCTTCTCCAAGCCTCAAGGCAGGCAGTGCTCTGTCCTAACAGAAAAGGTCCAAAATCTCCCCATTCAGTGACTCCCATCCAGATGTCTCCTGAGCTCCAGATCCCACCCTGGGAAGCTGCACTCAACCTGCAGGCTCTGGGATCAACCCACAACCTGCAAATCCCTGTACAGAGCCATCCTCAAATCACAGTCATGGAATGGGACCTTTTAAAAGGCACCCAGATCCACAATCCCAGGGTGCTCCAAGCCCTGTCCAACCTGGCCTTGGACACTTCCAGGGGATGGGGCAGCCTCTGCCAGGGGAGGGCCTCCCCACCCTCAAGTCTTAGGACTCCATGTAAGATCTGAGCCTGAACTATCTGATTCCTCCCACATTTCAGTTTTCTTTTACACCACTTGTCAGCCACTGGCAGTTCAGAAGGTTCAACCACTTGGACAGCAGCTTGTATTTTCTCCTCCTAAACCCCCTGAAATCAGGGATGCCTGTCAGGAATTGCTCAGCAAAGACTCCTGAAGATGACCTGCTTGTGCTACATGGGCTCCAGTCTGATCACACTGGTTGTCCTTGGAAATTAAAGGTAAAATTAATCCCAAGGTAAAAGAAATCATTAATTATTCCCCTGGTAACTCTCCTTCTTCTGACATGGGAAGTCACACAAATCCTAAACCACTAAATGACTCCAGTGATACTCCACACAACAGCCTTCCCAGCAAATGGGATCCTTCACTTCCACTCACTCTCCCTTCCCACTGCTGTCACCTCCTGCACTTGTTCCTTGCAGGCTCCAGGCAAACACTTCCCAGCCCTCCTGCCCTGATCCCTCCTGCAGGTTATCACTCCCCTGTGCTTCCAGCCTGCTCCAACTGATTGGAGAATTTAAAGCCACAGTTACATAATCACACCAAACAGATGTCTAAACCAGATTTTATTAGCTCAGTGTAGCTTTCTTGCATAAACACTGATGCCTTTTTTCCCTTTTTTTTTCCCCCCTGGAGCACTGCTCTCCCCTCACCCCCCACGCCTCGCTCTCCTTTTGTTTCCCTCCAAGTACAAATCCCCACTCTGTAGAGCAAGGCACCAGCAGAAGATTTAATTGATAAGCAAGGGCTGCACTCTGTAATTGTGTGTGACAGCTATTCTGGCTTGCACCAGAAGCAGCAGTAAATCAGAATATTGTACCACTTCAGAGCTGCTGGGAAGCCAAAAATAGAAGGAGCAACTTTATTCCTGAAGGGAACTCACATCACATCCCCGGCGTAGTGCTTGATCCGGAAGTCTCTGTCGAACTCCAGAGTTTTGTCTGTGGCACAAAGCTGGAACAAATTCCCACACATTAAAATACCACCCATGGACTGATATTAAAACACCACCCCTGGATTTACAAGCTCCATGGAAGAGGCAACCTGCCTTCAAAATAGCTCTGGGGACTACGGGAATTCCACTTTCTGTGTGCACGTGCAGATGTGAAACCCGCTGCTGGAAAATGTTTGCACTGTAAGAAATGTGTGAACATGTACAAGAACATGTGCTTGTACAAATGAAACTGCAAGAGCCTATAATTTTATGAAGAAATTGATATTATCTCAGAAACACCATTATGCAAAAAGAACACTCATGCCTGTAGAGAAACATTGCACCCACGAGTTAATTTATGACTTTTTTTAAAGTCTTCCTTTATGGTTTTTTTGCCATTGCAGTGTAACTCCTCTGAAGAGAAATGGGCCAGGCTGCTGGGACAACAGCAAGGCTTGTTCAGTCCCAGATCCCTCCTGGTCATCTGACACCCCCTCAAACAGGGACCCTCCTGCAGATCCACTGCTCCAGGCTCAAATTCCCATCCCATTCCTGCTGTACAACAGAAGATGTCCAGTGCCCACGTGGCAGCTGTTCAGCAGCAGTGGCTGCAACACATTCATCCCTTCAGGAATAGCAGGAGCCAAAAAATCCATCAGGGTTGGCTTAATTAAAAAGAGTGTGTGAGATAAGAATGAGGATTTTGTTATGGGCAAAAGGAGCAGGAGATGAATTAAGCAAGCAGCATTTAACAGCACTGAGGGCTATATGAGCAGATATCTGCTATGCACAAAAAGTCTTGGAGAAATAAAAGAGAAAATTAGCATGGTTGAAATGCAGAGCAGGAGGAATGATTAAGAGCAAGGAGATCCACTCCAAAAATTCACCTGTGTCCAAGAACACAAAATAGATTGGCTCAAACTATAACAACAGGTGAAAAAAACCCCAGAATTTATTTTACACAAAATTAATCCCAAGGAGGAACCCAAGGAGTGTGAGCACCAAGGTCCCCAGGAGGTCCCAGAGGTGTGGGAAGTCCAGCATGGCAGGAGCAGGGAGCACCAGGAGCTGCACCAGAGCTGATGGATGACCAAGGTGCAGCAGAACACAGAGAAAATGAAGAAACGAGGCAACACCAGGAAAACAAACCCATTTCTGTTGCTGCAGCTTTGTTCCCAGCACAGGGCTGGGGAGTGCCATTTTCAGCCACCCAAACACACAGCTCAAACCAACAAGTCAATAAAAGGGGTAAATACCAAATGGCAAAAGAAATGTGTCTGTGCTACCAGACAAGGCACAGCTGGCAGCACAAGCTCCTCCTAAAGGTCACCCAGCTCTGGAGAGGCTGGAAGGAGCCAGAGCACAGCAATCAGGGATTTTGCTGTTTGCTGGTTTGGTGCTTTCCAAAGGAGCCATTCTCTCCAAACCTTGTGTTTCCTGGACAAAAGCAGTTGAAATTAGTGAGGAAAAAAAAAAAAAAAAAGGACCAGAAATCCCACTAGATCATCTGTTTGGGGTTTCTGTGAGCCCTTCCGTGAGGCTCCTCACTGACAGCTGACAGCATTCGAGGGCAAGTGAAGACAGGAGAAAGGTGTTGGAAAGATGGGAATCCTGTGGGAGCCTGCCCTGAGTCTGAGCTTTCACAGCAGCTGAAAGGAGCCATAATCTGAGGGCAATGGCAAGGTCGTGGGGCTGGGTGGGGGCACTTAATCACTGAGGGCTGGCTGGGAAGAGTTGCAGGAGACACCCGGAGCTAAATGAGGGCAAAGCAGAGCAAATGAAACTCCTCCAGCAGGGCAGTGATTTCCACTGAGAAAGGGCAAAGATCACAGGAACTGATGGGCCCCAAAGTGTCCCTTCCTGACTCAAGAGAGATCTGAACTGCTCTCCTTCATCTCACAAAGGACACAGAGAACTGAGAGAGGCTTAAAGGGCAAAACCCATCCCCTGCTGGCTGACTGCCCTGAGAGGATGGGCCAATGAACTCAGCTTCCCCAGGTTAGGAAAGAAATGCCCAGGGATGATGGCAAAAAAAGCAGAGATGATGTGGTGGAAGACAAAGAGAACTGTGTTTTGCCACTTAAAAACTAGAAAGTGAGAGGTGTCATCTAAAATGGAAAAGGGAGGAGGGAGGGAAGCAGGGAGGAAGGAGCTCTTCACTTGAGTATCTGAGCTGTGGAATTCTATTTAAAAACCAAGAAGACCATGCAAAAAAAAACCCTATTCAGGAGATCAGGAGGCTCCTGGGCTGCAGATCCCTGCAGAATGGGAGCATGTCAAGTTATCAGTACACGTGTCCCATGTTGGGCTCTCACTTGGGCATTCAGCACCCTCCAGTGTCTTGGGAGACACAACATCAGGTGGACTGGAATGGACCTTGTGCTACTCTTCCCTTCACAACCAGTTTGTTGAGATTGATGCTCTCCACAGTTTGAAGACTGAGGCATTCATGGACTGTCTGTCACTGCACTTGATCCTTTCAGAGAATAACATCAACAGAAAAGAAACGGAACTTGGAGAGGTTGAGGATACAAACAGTGATGTTGGGAAGGGCCACCAGAACAGCTGGCACATCTGCACATCCAGACAAACCCGAGGGGGACACCCCACGCTCCAGGAACACAACATTCTGCTGGTGGAAGTGTTCAGCAGCATCCTCCTGGCTCATTTGGCCTTCCCCAGGACACGGGCGCCGGCAGCGCCGAGCAGCCGGGTACACAAAGTAGGACACGACTATTTAGGGCACCACAGCCCCCTAGAGCTTCTCCACATGGAGCCTGTGTGCAGCATTGCTCTGCAGGGAGCACTGGAGCATGAACTGGGCTGAGGGATGGGAGCTGTTCCCAACACAAGCACTTTAACTCTTCGGGAGCAGCTCCTGTCTGTGTGGAACTTTCCAGGATCTGCATGGAGCCACTGCAGTCTGCAAAGGCAGGGCACGAGATGGAATCAAGCCCTTTGTTAGAACCCAAGTTAGAAGAGCCTAGCTCAGAAGGCTCAGGCTCCCCACAGCAGTTCTGGGTGGGACTGAAGAAAAGCTCTGAGGTGCTGGGACGTCTGCAGAGATGCGATGGGGAGAAAAAAATAATAATTATGCTGGGAGGTTTATGGGTCAGTGTTTTCAAAGCTCTATTGATTTAACCAGAAATCAGTAAGCCAGGCAGACCCATCAGCCCCTCCATATACATTATTTATAGCAGGATTCCTTGCCTCCCTCTCAGCCAGTGCAGGCAGTTTCTGACAACGCCACCTCCCGCTGAGGAACGCTGCAGCTGGCAATGCTGCCCTTTAATGTCTCCTTGCTGGGAGGGGACTCCCGAAGGCAAAGACTCGAGCAGATTTTGTTTTTCAGTGTTCATTTTATAGCCTCCCGTAGCTCCTCCTGAAATTCCATCCCCTTCTGCCACTGCACTAAAGGACCACCTGCTCCCTCTGTGGCAGAGCCCCTTCCCCTGGGCAGATGTGGGAGCAAAGACAGAACAGAAACCAAACTCCTCTCTCTACATCCACTGTGCAGACAGCTCCAGAAACTGGCCCACTCCCCCAGCACCCCACTGCAGAGGATCCCAGCCTCCATCCCACCAGCAGCAGCACTGAAGGAAGCAGTTTGCATCCAAACAGGAGCCCGGGCCAGGCCTCACACTTGTTTTCAGGTGGGTTTTCTCAGAGTGTTCCACGTCACCGCTTGGGCACGTGAAATCTGGGTCAACACTGGAACCAAGCTCCCTGTCCCCCTCCCTGAGCTCGGGTGCACGTGGCAGGTGAGACATCAGGTGTGCTGCAGCAAAAGGGCATTTAAGGAGAGCAACATCTGGGAGGAAAAGGTGGTTTTGGTTTACTTTCATCCTGGCCTCTCCTCAGACAGCCCCAGCCAGATCCATTGTTTATCCCAGGCCTCCCGGAGGCAGCCTTTAGCACATATCTTACACAACCAGGCTAATTTGGTATTTCTGACCTACATAAAATATCGTGCTGGGGCGGGAGGGAGCAGGGGGGGGACCAGCACTCTGAGCCATACATTTCAGACAATGTTGCTGAGTAGAGAGCCATCAATAAACTAAAGGCCCTTATTTGATTACTCAGTGTGAAAGATTCTCAGATTAATCAGGCTGGTGACCATTTTGCAATCTGCTGCCAAGTGAGGAATAAATGAAGCCTTTTAATTCGCCCATTGTAGCCCAGACAAAGCCAGGCGAGGGGCCTGGGTGCTCCGAGGTGCAGTGGGAGACGAGCACATTCTGCAGCCAATGACGATGAAAACAAGCCCAAATCACAGCGCTGTAATAATGCAGGAGTGTGAATAATTTCACTGTCACTATGTATTAGAGCAGCCTGGCAAGAACAACACGTGGGCCGAGCCGGCGCATCGATTGGTTCCAGATGACATCATGATCTGTCAAGGCACGAGCTCAGGCTCCTTTTATCCCCGAATCAAAGGGATGAGGCACTGGATGTGCTGGAGCTCCCTCTGCCGGGTTCCTCTGTGGCTGGAGCGGCTCCGAGCTCCTCAGCTCACGCTCGGTCTCAGTGATTGCAACCCAGCCACCCCTAAGCCCCTCTTCCTCATTCCATCCCACCTCAGAACACGGGGAAGGGGTGGCAGAGGACAGCAAGTTCTGTGGGTTACCTTCCTGCTGGAGAAGTGTGCGTGCTTCCCCAGTTTGTTGTTGAGGGCCTCGAGGAACATCTCGTCCGTGACTTTCCCCACATTCATGCAGGCATCGTCCAGAATGGCAATGATGCCTTTGTGCTGCTGCTCCACCAGGTCCACGATGACCTGGTTGTTGAAGTAATCAATCTGCAGGGAACACAGGACAGGGGTGTTGGTGACCTTGGCTGCGGAAAAGGGAAGGTACCAGTGCTGGTCATAGCAGATCTCTGACTCCAGATAAAGAAGGCTGCTCTCCTACACTGAACTGCAAAGAAAGTGATTTTTCAAACCTGTCAGATAAATCTCAAGACCTCTGCTGCAGAATGCCCTTTAAAATGTCTTTTACAATTCAGCTGTGTGCAGTCACCACAGTGACACTGCACATCCTGTCCTTGGCATTCTGAAGAGAGTTGAACGGGAAAAGTCAAGATTTCTACGTGTTACTATCAACAACTAGAAAAATCCATAAGCACTCAGCACAGAAACCCACAGTTACGTCTGTGGCATCAGGGAGGTGCCACAACAGGTTTCATCTCAGACCTGGAGTGCCTTGTTTTCCCAAGGAGACACGTGGTGAGGTGACTGGGGAGCTCCTGATCCCAGGCCTGGCAGGGACACAGATGTCCCATGGACTGGAGCGTGCATGTGGAGCAACTTTGGATCCAGGACTTGTGCTGCTACACTGACCTCACACCGACCTCTCCCTCCCCTGCCAAAGCACTCACATGCTTCCAGGGAATTCCCTCTCGCTGGTACTCCTCCTGCTCCTGCTTTAGAACCAGCTGGATGAAGAGCTGCTGCAGCTTTTCATTGCAGTAATTAATGCAGAATTGCTCAAAACTGCAAAAACACGAGAAGAGAAGGTGATGAGCGTTGTGGGAAAGCCGAGGGCACAACGCTGGGCTTCAGAAGGTGGTTCACCTGTTATTGTCAAAGATCTCGAAGCCATAGATATCCAGGACCCCAATGACTGTGTTCTTGCCATGCACTGTGGTGTCGTAGTTCTTCACCTCAATGACATCGTTGATGTGTGTCACAATCCAGCAGAAGAGACGCTCGTAAATGGCCTGCAGGAAACACAGACTGAGGGCTCCTGCCTGCACCTGCCTCAGCTCTTCCCAGGAAATTCAGCACAGCTCATTCCAGGCCTCCACCAAAGCTGCAGGTCATGTTCTGCTCAAAGTCAGCAGCTACTGACTGCAGAAAATATTCTATGGAAGTATTTCTTTTCTTTCTTCCAGAACTCATTTGTACCAAGTCAAAATCCCAGTGAGGTCGCTGGGTGCAGCAGTTCCCTAATTTGATTCCAGTCAGCTTTTCAGTGATGCCTAATGAGCACCATTCCTGAGAATTATTTAACAATAGTGAAGAGCAAGAGAGAGGTCAGTCACAGAAACCCAACAACTGAACACAATGACAGGAAAATAATCCTGTTCACCTTTCACAAAGATCGTGTTCTGTAGGCAGAGGTGTCTTCAAAGCCTTCATGTTCAGAATGTGCTGTGAAGCTGGGTAAATACATTCTCTCAGGAAAAGAAGTCAAGTTAATAATCAGTGACCTTCACAACTTCATCTATTCCTCCCTGACAATTAGATTTCTTAGCAGAGGAGGAACAATTGTCACTCCTGCCATCAGTACTCACTTTTCCCGTGGAAAGTGTCCCTGCCCATGGCAGGGGGTTGGAAGCAGATTGTCTTTAAGGTCCCTTCAACCCAAACCATTCTACAATTCTTTAAAAAAAAAAATTTAAAAAATAACACTTTGTGTTTCCAACCCGACTTCTAGATGTTCCAGTTCCACTCTCTACTCTTTGAATTTAACTTCAAAGTGAAGCTGAGGATCCCACTGCACATTTCCAATTCCTCCCTGTATGACACATTTGCAGATGCCAGCCCAGCCTGCAGCCTGTCCCCTCCTCGGTGTGCCCGGCACTGCTGCCTGTGGGAGCTGGATCCCTGCTGGAAGGGCAGGGATGGGGAGGTGCCCCAAAGCCCTGCAGGACTCAGGAGCACGTAGGGTCAGAGAGGAATCTGCAGGATGGACAGCAAGGCTGCTGCTTACTGCCCTGCCCGGGAGTCCTCCTAGGACTGGACACTGAAAAACGTGCAGTCCTGGCAGCAAGGCCTCCCCTGGGCACTGCCACTCCTTGCTGCACACCTCACCCCACGGGCAGAGGTGGCAGAGATGTGTCTGGGTGAGTGTCACACACCTGAGGGTCACACACCTGGGTGTCACAAACCTGAGGGTCACACACCTGAGGGTCACACACCTGGGTGAGTGTCACACGCCTGAGGGTCACACACCTGAGTGTCACACCCCTGGGTGAATGTCCCACACCTGTGTGTGAATGTCCCACACCTGTGTGGGTGTCACACACCTGGGTGAGTGTCACACACCTGGGTGAGTGTCCCACGCCTGTGTGAGTGTCCCCCAGCTGTGTGAGTGTCCCACAGCTGTGCATCACACACCTGTGTGAGTGTCCCCCAGCTGTGTGGGTGTCCCCCAGCTGTGTGGGTGTCCCCCACCTGGGTGTCCCCCAGCTGTGTGAGTGTCCCCCAGCAGTGTGAGTGTCCCCCAGCTGTGTGAGTGTCCCCCAGCAGTGTGAGTGTCACACACCTGTGTATCACACACCTGTGTGAGTGTCACACACCTGTGTGAGTGTCCCCCAGCTGTGTGGGTGACCCCCAGCTGTGTGAGTGTCCCCCAGCTGTGTGAGTG
>VWYO01013222.1:25831-43918 GCA_013400275.1 Rhadina sibilatrix | reverse complement strand
ACACATCTGAGTGCCTCCCAGCTGTGTGAGTGTCCCCCCCCAGCTGTGCAGAGGCAGGGACTGAACTGACCTTTGCAAAGGCGTCCCTGCCGTAGGTGGCCTCCTGCTCCGTGTGCTGTTTGTCGATGACGTCCCTGCCCGTGGCCACTGTCCGGAACAGCAGCGCCTTCTCCACCAGCTCGGCCTTGGTGGACAGCAGCTCAGCAATGACTGACACCACCCTGCTGTTCTCGATGATGGGAGTGTCTCCATCCACACAGAACTTCAGGTTCCCCTGCAATCAGCAGCGTTTACTGTCTGCCCTTTACGGAGGGATCAGCACGCCCCAAGCCCGTCCATTTTCCACCCTGCCACACTGGGAGGTGGGTCTGGCACATCCACACCCTCAAACCTCCAGTGTCAGTGGCAGCAGCAAAGGCTTTCTCAAAGCAAAGCGTTCCTGCTCAGTGTTCAGCTCAGCTTTTGGGACAAATGACATCAACACACTTCCTGAGATTGAATCAAACACCACGCCAAGATCCAGAGTCCAGGGATAGGGAATTTCACCATGTATGCAAATACTGGATGTAGCATTTCCCTTCACTGCAGCTCACCATGAAACCACGGGCTGCAGTTCCCCTGGCAGTGCTACTGCCACAGAGGGAATGGGAATGGGAATGGGAATGGGAATGGGAATGGGAATGGGAATGGGAATGGGAATGGCATGGGGAAACCAAGAGGTCAGTGCCAGTGGGACTGGACTGGCGACCCCACCACCACAGCTCTGCTCCTGGGCACCCTCTGTGCCAGGATTAAGCAGTGGCACCCCTTGGTGATCCCCAGCCTGCCTATATGGCCTCACCCTGCTCTGTCTCCCTTCCTTCCCAGCACTGCCACCTCAAGGAGGAGAAGGAACTGGAACAAAGTTGTTCTTTGCCAGCCTCCTCCTGCCCATCTCTTTCCTCAGGGAAACACGAGAGCTGAGCTACAGGGACACTGTGCAGGGGAGGAGGCTCTGTGGCTTCCAGGAGGATCCACGAGAAGGGAAGATCTCCTTAGCTTCACAACACAAAGAATTAAGAGGTCTCCTGTGTTTCCTGGGCTCAACCTTCACCATGAAGTGAAGCAGAATCACTGTGGTGGAGGTGTGAGGGCACACCAAGGGACACCAGCTCCCTATCCCCTCACTGCCAAACCCCAACAGTTCCTTTTCCAGAACATTTAACAGCTGCCAGTACTTAGCGGTCTGCCTGGTTTGGGATCTGGAACATGCAGGAATACATGTGATCATGCAGTGCCCTGTGCCAGCAAGGACTTTCTCTCACCACTGGAGCTGTGAATTGGACACACCTTCCCTGCCACCAGAGCTTCCAAGGGCTTCTGCAGCAGGAAAATCAGAGCTGCTGGCAGCACAAGCCCTCCTGAGGAACAGCCCAGGGACGGGTTCAGGGATCAGGGATGGATTCCCATGGGCAGGGAGCTTACCAGGTGCAGAATGGCTGCCACGATTTTGTAGACAGTCTGGATCTCCTCCTGCTTGAAGCCAATCACCTTCATGGCATCAGCAACCGCCTTGAACTCGGCCCCGTCATTGATGGAACACTGAGGGGAGAGAGAAGTTTGGGATGGGGGGTTTAATGGAAGCCAGCTGTGGGGAAGCAAGGATTTCACAAGCCCATGGGGAACAGATGCACTTTGATGTTTCTAGGAGGCAAGAGACTGCCATGAGGTCTCCCAGGTTGTTCCAATGCCATGCTGTGTGCTTGGACACTGAACCCTGTGTTGCACACCATATTCTGCCAGCAGGAGACACCAAAATCTACCACAGCACAATAAACTTCCCAGTGGAACTTGCTGAGAAAGAGTTCATTTAAAAAATCCCAGAAGAACAGGGACAATTTATGCAGTCACAGACCCCCTGAGCAGAGGCTGCAGAGCATCAGTGGGAAATCTCTGTTCTCCACCTCCCTCCAGATCAGCCTCTCCCTCCTTCCCTCCCTGTAGCCTCCCAGGTTTGTTTTCAATGCACATTTTTCTCTCTCACAGAGAGAATCATCTGGCATGGGAGAAGGTCTCTGGGTTTCTGTACCAAAGTGCATCTCACCAAAACACCTAGGAAATCAGGGAGCCTTTGGTCTGGACCCTGCTCCAAAGGGACAACACTTGGGACAACTCAACTGTATCTGAAGTGTTCAGGATCTTGTTGTCTAAAACTTAATGGGTATGTTCCCTTCTTTCCTGCTCAGAGTTCCTCCTTGAGGACAAGTCAGACATGAAGACTCAGTGCTTCAGTAACTCAAGGATCCTGCTGCAAAAAAAATGAGTCCTTCTGGCTTTTTGCTCCAGAAGGCAGCTAAAGGTACCCATTATGGAGCATGGAATTTCTGCCACTGGTAACAATGGGTCAAACATCCACACCTGCATTTATTAATAAAACATTTCATTGCTGTTTCTAAGCAGACACAGGCAGCATGCACAGGTACATTTGTATATTTTAAGCAGAATTGAGCTATATCTTTTCTATGACTCTAAGTCCACTCGTGCTTTATCTTGTAGCACCAGAAACTTCATGACAAACAGCACACCAGTGTCACCTCTCCATATTCACCCCCACTGATCTCAGCTTCTGTTAGCTCAGCAGTGCTTGGAGCATTTCCAGCAGCATTTCCAATGTTAAGCTGTCCCTGGGTCCCTCAGACCCCTCACCTTGAGCTGTGCCTCAGGGCAGATGTAGCTGTAGGCTGACACATCCTTCTGGAGGTGCAGAGAACGCAGGAGCTGCTCAGAACCTCCCTGCAGGAGCTGCATGAAGAAAGTTTTAAGAAATGGTGGCTGAAAAATACAAAATCCTTCTTTTTTCTGTCTCTTATTCATCTGCTTGACAAGCAAAAGAATGAAAATATTACTTGCTGCTGCAATATCTGGAGCACAGCGTGCAGGGCCTGCACTGGTGCAGGGCTCTGCCACCACAAATAACTGTCCTTTAGAGTCACAACTGTGTAAAAACCAGCCTGAACCCCTCACAGACCTGGTCACACCTGTGCCATGACACAGCTGTGCCTTGGCAGGCACACTGCCCACACAGAGACTTTTCCTCCTGGAAATGACACATCCATGAGGAAAGTGCTAACAGGCCATCATGGAGTACTGAAAAAAGTGGGGAAAAAAAAATAAACAAACCTCCCCTTCCCTCAGTGCAGAATCAAGGTTATACTAACGGGATGACCATATCCCCCAAAGGACACACAGGGAACCACCACACAATGTGGAAGGCATTAAAGAACATCCAAAACCCCAAAAAAGTCAGCTTGGTGTCATAAAATTACTTCCATATGGACTAAAGGAAAATAGAGGGATTAGGCTCGCTACAAATAAAACAGTGAGTCAAAGTCCAATGTCCTACCATATTTGTTTAGTCAGCCTCTCTTTAAGTTCAGAAATGTGTTAATATGGGACTGGAGGATAGAAAACAATCCATCTTCCCAGGCTGCCTCCCAGCCCGGGCCCCCGCAGAGAAGTGAAGAACACAAGATCACCCAAGATGCTGCAAAAGGGAACCCTCTGCAAAAACACACCAGAGGGGGAAAGCCCTGAGTGCTGTGCCCAAAGTGCNCCCAAGATGCTGCAAAAGGGAACCTTCTGCAAAACACACCAGGAGTGCTGTGCCCAAAGTGTCTGGGAACCTGGGGACGAGCCACTGCCCCAGCAAAGGAACACAAACCTGGTAGAAGGAGTGGAAGCTTCGCTCCCCAGGCTGCTGCACGATCACGCGGGACTGGGGGAACAGAGCACACAGCTGGGTGTTAGTGGGACATCAGCACCTCCCCTCAGACACCCACACCACCAGGACACCCCAAATCCATCCCACCTCGCACTCAGGCTCTTGGGAGCACCATCACACACGTGTGACCCTGGAGCTTGATGTCTGCAGTCAAAAGCACCAGCTTGTGTATGTAACAGCTCCAATGTCCTACTTCCACCCAGGAATCCCATGTGGGAACCACAGGGTTGCTTTCATGGCAGAGTCAAATAAAACATCATTTTAGTTTTTGAATGATTTAATCACTGGAAATGAAAACCAGGACTCTGTGACTACAAATAAATGCTCAGGGCCTGGTGGTCACCATTCCTACACCCCCAGGAGAGGCTCCCCACAGCACCCAGCTGTGTAAGGGAATGCTCTGCTCTGACACAAGGGCCTTGTTTCAGGGAGCTGCAGCTCCATTCCAGAATCCTCATTCCAGATCAGAGTAAAACAGCACAAAAAAGGGTGAAATACAGCAGACATTCAGCCAACAAGCAACAGGTCCTTATTTTATGCTACAAGTTTGAACTACGAAGAGTGGTGAGGAACAAAGCTGCATAGGGGAGGGTCAGGTTGGAGCTCAGGGAAAGGTTCTGGTGCTGGCACTGCCCAGGCTCCCCAGGGAATGGTCCCAGCCCCAGAGCTCCAGGAGCATTTGGACAGCACTGCCAGGGATGCCCAGGGTGGGAGTGCTGGGGGTCTGTGCAGGGCCAGGGATGGGACTGGATGATCCTTGTGGGTCCCTTCCAACCCAGGATATTCCATGATTCCATGTGTTCCTGCTGCAAAGCCACTGTCTGTTACCACTTGTATTTGGGCCAGAGCCTCCACTGCTTTCAAATGGAAACAAATTTAACTTGGGAGAAGTCAAGAATATGAAATAAACAATCAGGATAAATAAATCATCAGGATTTAAGTCACTGCAGCTGCAGTCCCAGTCCTCTTTTTACATCAAAGTATCCCAAGTTAAATGTTTGGGTTTGTTGTTTTGTTTTTTAAAATAAAGTGTTTACTCTGAAAATAGACGTCAGGGAAATAAGGGGAAAAGTAAAAAAGAAACACAAACAAAAAAGGGTGTTGGCAGATGTGGTCAAACACATAATCAAAGCCAGACATGTCTCACACAGCAGAACTGTTAATGGCTCACGCCTGAGCTCTCCAGTTTTGCATATTCCAGTGTTTTCAGACACCACTTAATGACACAAAAAAATAATAATTATGCTCAGGATCACCCGGAATATATAAAAACAACACCACCAACAGCTCACCCGAGGCTATGGCATTACTCCAAAATAACACTTCTCAAGCACACTTGCTCCCTACAGCCTTGGAGATCTCCTTCTCCAGGGAGAGCTCAGCGCAGGAATTACAAAGCAGGAGCTGTGCAGAGGGTAAACTGCATCCAAAATAAAAACTGAGGTTAAACTTCCCACACCCACACACATAAAATCCTTTGGGTAACACAGCCCCATTGCTGGTGAGCTCTGGAAGCCGTGGTGCTCCAGGAGCAAGGTGCTGCCAGCACTGCAGTGGCTCTCCTGACCCCTGAGGAAAAATTAAGCCCTGGATTTATTTCCTGTGCCCTCACACCTCACCTGCTGCCCACGTTTGAACGCAAAACTTTCCACTGGCAAAGCCCAGACTGCAAAAGTAACCCCAAGCAAAGGCTGTAAGCGTGGAAGGGAGGCTGCCTTACCTTCTCCAGCAGGTAATTATTGATGTGCCCTCCTATGGGGTCTCCCTTGAAATCGAAGTTGATGTCCATGTACTTCCCAAAGCGGCTGGAATTGTCGTTGCGGTTTGTCTTGGCGTTGCCAAAGGCCTCCAGCACGCAGTTGGATTTCAGCAGGATGTTCTTCACTCTGCACCAGGGGTGGGTGGATGGAAAAGGGAGCAGGGTGAGACTTCAACACTCACAGCACGGGATTGATTTGCACAGTTCAGAAGGATTCAATGACAGCAGCGATGCTCTTTGATGGCAGATTTGGGCAGATGTGGATGACATCAGCAATCCCATGGGAAATCGGCTGGGAGCTGTCAGCAATGCTCCTCAGAGAAAGCAAATGCTCTTTGGTTCAAAGACCAGACCCCCACCCTGAAATCAGCACCAGAATTTCAGTTTCTATACGCAGCTGAATTCTGAAACCGATTTTCTGAACTCTTTTTCAAGTCATTTTCCAAAGTTCATTTGGGGTAGGTTTAAGTCTGTTTCTGCAGAAAGCCACATTCTTTGCTCCAAAACTTTTACTCCAGGACAGAGAGGGACATTTTGCAATTCAGAATCATGTGAGCCTGGAAGGTCATGGAATACACTCCTTGCACTCCATGGTGTTCTAGCCCACCCAAATTTCAGGTAATTTGCCCCAGGAAAAGTGATTTAGAATCATTTAGGTTGGCAAAGACCTCTAAGATGATTGAGTCCTGCCATTAGATGGTTGATACTGGCTGGATGGTAGTTCTAGATGCTGTTTTGATTTTGAAAGTCTGATCTTTCAAAATAAGCTTTTCAATGTGATTTCAGCAAGTAACTCTGCAAAATTCCTAGAGTAAAAGCAATACCTGGGAAAGTTAAGTATAAATCAGCATGTACAAGAGACCATCTGATAACGTGGTGCTACAGAGCCCACAGAAAGAGATCTACAAGCAGGAGAATTTCCCTTCTTTTCCAGCCCAGGCCTTACCTCTCCACCTCAGCCCTCTGCCCAGGGTTGGTGATGGCTGCTATGTACTGCATTATGTATTTACTGGCCTCAGTTTTCCCAGCCCCGCTTTCACCTGGGGGCAGAAACACCACGGTGACCAAACAGATTAAAAAAAAAGGCAAAACAAATCATTGGACAGAAGAGCTCAATTCTACCCCAACAGTGCCTGGGCAGTTTGATATTTTTTTTCTTTTTAAAACAATCTTTGTGTGCACTTGGGATGTTTTCTAACCACGGCCATAACCCTGCCTGGCTGCTGCTGCTGCTGCTGGGCTGACTTTGAGCAATTGTGCTGTGAGATTCCACAGGTCGGGAAAAGGGCTGGCACACAGAGGATCAAAGGAATATTGTTAGAGGAGAAAGCCTGGCCTGCAGCAGCACAAGGGGCCACTGTTCAGCACCCCAGCCCGGGGCTGGCTCCTTTCAGGGCTGCCCGACCGAGCACGGGGACATCAAGGAAACCAAGTGCCAGGATCCAGCCAGGGATCACTCTGGTACCAGCCCTGCTCCTGCTGCTGGGGCCCTGGCCTTTCCAGTGGAGCAGGGAACAAACAGTGGCCAGTCAGGGCAGCTCCTGAGGAGAGACAAGCCCAGCTCTGCTGATCCCAGCTCTGCTGATCCCAGCTCTGCTGATCCCAGCTCTGCTGATCCCACCTCTCCTGATCCCAATCTCTCCTGATCCCACCTCTCCTGATCCCAATCTCTCCTGATCCCAGCTCTCCTGATCCCAGCTCTGGAGCAGACCCAGGGCTCCTGCTCACATTATCCCTCTGCAGGCACAGATCCAGCTCCCGGCTGGCACCGGCTCTTGAATGAGATAAGAAATAATTGTGCCCGGTCTCCACACATGGATTCAAATGCAAATGAGCAGCTTTAAGATTAATGAAGTTTCTTTTATAAAACGCCGTCATTAGCCAAACCATTATTCTCCTTCTGCCTGGAATTTCACACAGATCAAGTGCTCATCGCCATGCAGAGCCCTCCCAGCCTACCTGAGATGACAATGCAGGTGTCTTTGGATCGTCTCTTCATGGCTTTGTAAGCAGCATCAGCGATGGCAAAGAGGTGGGGAGGCCTCTCGTAGAGCTCCCTGCCCTTGTACTGCTCGATGGTGTCCCGCCCGTAGATGTTCAGGTTCTTGTAAGGATTCATGGAAACAACCACTTCCCCAATAAAGGTGTAAATCCGGCCCTTCTCGAACCTGTCCAGAGGAGACAAAAGGCAGAAATCAGACAAATGCAGAGGTTCAGGACTGCCCAGGCCACCGGGTGAACTCTTCCATCCATCACCCTATGGAAAGCCTGGCTCTGGACACTCCCCAGGCAGGGATGGCCCAGCAGCAGAGACCTGAGGGTACAAGGACAACAACCCAGGGCTGGCTCGGAGTTCCACCACCTACAAAGGACATTTCTGCCTCTGTTTCACTTCCAGATAAGTGACATGGAATGTACAGTTTCTACAACTGACAGTAAGTGAACACAAGCGAGAGGAGCAAATCTAATCTGATCCATAAAGAAGATTCACAGGCAAATTCTTTTTTCACATTCTGTAGTTGCCCGTTGCCCAGCTCAGGCCAGAGGAGCAGAAGTTCTGAAGCCCTTGATGAGAGGTCTAATCACACTTCAAAGTGAACAAAGACAGAAGCCCAGGAGGAGTTTGCAGCCTCTCAGCTCCAGCAATGAGTCCTTTTTGCTGGAAGGCACTTCAGTATCATCGCTGCTGCTACACCAGAGAGGAAAAACTTCCAAGAATGTGTGCAAACAACCCTAAGCTACACCATCCCTATCCCTACCTGGCTCCTCGATTCTTTCTGCAAACAAGACAAAAATAACTTTATGTTAGTTTATTAAAAAAAAAAAAAATTAAGTTAGAAGACGTTTCCAAACAAACTCCCATTTTATTGAAAGTTACCTATGAGGAGAGCTCAGAATAATTCCAGATTAACAGCTGAGGAATTCACAGAGCATTTGCTTCTCAGGAGGAGAAAGGACAACAGGTTTAGGGATCAACACACAAACCCTGGATTTCCAGCGCCAGTCCCTGTCTGCAGCTGTATTTAAACCTCAGGACATTAGATGGCACCAGAACCCCTTCACAGAGCCCGGGAGCTTCGAATCCTGATGGACTCTGGCACAAATTCCAGCATTACTTTATTGAATTTATTACCACCCCCATGTGGTGACAGCCCTGACATTTTCTATTGTTCATTTGAGAGTTTTCTGCAGCATCTTGGCAGCGTCAGTTTTTAGCAGGTGTAATAAAACTCAAGAAATATCATCCAGCCTCCAGCATTCCACTTTGTAGAAGTGTTGGTGCCTCCCACTCCAGCTTCCTCCTGGAACACTGCACCGGGAAGACACAAGAACTGCAAAACATCTTCTTGTTCCTACATCAGTTTCAACTGAAAGTGTCCTGATATGCATTTCCCAAATGATGGGAACGATGAGCTTAACAATAATGAGCTTAAAATGCAAAGATATTTTACATTTTTGAGATATATGCTGTTTGAAAGGTACCAGTAATGTTTTAGAAAAGGTAAGATCAACCTAATTAGCAATACCAATACCCCCCTAATTTTAATTTTTTGCAAGATCCTGAACAGGTAGAAGTGCCAAGGGATCAGATACCAGGCTGGGAGCCTGTGAGGGACTCTGCATACACAGAGGAGAGCTTGAAAAACCAAACCCACACAACACTGCTGGTATTAAGGAGATCAAGTCACACTGGGACATCAATATGTAATGGAAGCCACAAGGACATCACAACGAGCCAGAATCATTCCCACCCTCTGGAGATGGACCTGAAAAAGGAGAGTTACCCAGTGGAGAACACCGAGCCTGCTCACCCAAGTCCCTGCCCAGCAGCACAGAACTGCTGCTCAAGGCACTGCTGATGCTGAAAATAAAGATCCAGCAGATTGTGGATGAGGTTTTAAGCCCCATGAGCAGCTGGAGGGTTCATGGCCACAGAGAGGGTGAGGGAGGTTGTTTCAGCTGGGGAGAAATAAAGAAATAAAGGCCATTCCTGCTGCAGTGCCACCATCACAGCACCCAATACTCTGACCTCTTCCTTAAGTAATGAATTATGTAAACTTGAATTGCCAGAGCCCAGTTTAAATTTCCTCCCGTGACAGTTCAGCATCCCTGAGTGAATCACAGAATCAGGGAATGTCCTGAGTGGGAAGGGACCCCCAAGGATCATCCAGTCCCACCCCTGGCCCTGCCCAGACATCCCAGCAATCCCACCCTGTGCATCCCTGGCAGTGGTGCCCAAAGGCTCCTGGAGCTCTGGCAGCCTCAGGGCTGGGACCATTCCCTGGAGAGCCTGGGCAGTGCCAGCACCCTCTGCTGCTAAGCAGAACCTTTAGATCTGGCCCTGCCACCCTGTCCCTGCAGAGCCCCTGCTCCAGAGGGGTTCCAGCTGGGATGCTGGCACAGGCAGCAGCCTCACATCCTGCCTGCCACCTCCCCACAGCTCAGCTCAGATGGCAGATCCCACACTGGGCCTTCCAAGCCAAGATCTGAAAGGTTTTGCTGGGCTCTGATGAACTGTGTCTTCAGCTCTGTGGCAAAAGGCAGATGGAGATGAGGGGGAAGAAGGATCTGTCTCCAGGCTTGACAAACAGGCAGCTCTCCAGCCTGCCTTGGGGGATACAGAGTTCATGAACAAGTGATGCCCCCATTTACATCTCAGTTCATTTCTCTTTATTTCCCAGCAGCAGAGTTAAAATTGCAGAGCTGTGCTCAGATGTTCCCACCAGGAGCTGCAGCTCCTTGCCCCTCGTTGCTGATAAAGCCCCTTTTCATCCCTGAGCGTGGCTCAGCACAGCAGCAGGCCAAGAACAGCAGGGCCTCTCTCCCTGGCTGCACAGCTCTGCTGGGACAGAGAGCCAGGTTTGCCTTGCCCATGGAGAGCTCAGGAAAGCTTAAGAAAACAACCCACGAGGGCAGAGCAAATGGGGAGCTTTGAGCTCTGTTAAAGCCACGATTCCTCTGCAGGGCAAGGTCACAAAACAAGACCACCAATCCATCTGATGCTTTTCACAGCCAGCACAGGCATTTTAGTGCTGAGGTGCAGAACTGGGGTTTCGTTGCTCAAAGCAACAACAGTGCAGTTCCTTAGGGGAAAAAAAAGTTCTTTAATAAAAGGAATCCCAGGGTCCACTCCTGGGGCAACACCCCTATGGTCAAACCTTGCTTTGCATCTCATGGAAGTAACAGCTTGTGCCACAACAAAAACATTTCCCTGCAATAGTTCCATTTGAATCATTTCTGTAGCAATGTCATAGAATCATGGAATATCCTGAGTGGGAAGGGGCCCCCAAGGATCATCCAATCCAACCCCTGGCCCTGCACAGACATCCCAACAATCCCTCCCTGGGCATCTCTGGGGGTTCTGTCCTAATTTTCCTGGAGCTCTGGCAGCCTCAGGGCTGGGACCATTCCCTGGGGAGCCTGGGCAGTTCCTGGGCAGATTCTTCTGGGGAAGAACCCTACCTTGAGATCCACCCTAAACCTGCCCTGAACAGCTCCAGCCATTCCCTGGGTCCTGTCCCTGTCACAGGGAGCAGAGATTGGAGCTGCTCCTGGGGAGGAGCTGCAGCCCCAGTGAGTCTCCCCTCAGTCCCCTCTCTCCAGTAGCTCAGCAGCCAAAAAGCAATTCACAGTATTTAATCCTTGTGGGTTATTTTGAGAAGGAACATCAGCTCTTTCATGAGAAGTTTTTATTACCTCATTAAAACATCAATTGATAATGAGAAAATAAAAACCAGTGAGTCACAGAATATAAATCATTTTAAGGGAGAGAAATTCTTCTCTACGAAAGAAGTCCACTAAGGCAGGAAAAAAGCTTTTACTTTGTTTTGTAGTTTTTATTTTTAGGGAAAGGAGTTTTAAAGAAGTATCTTTAAGTCCAGACAAGATATATCCACATGCAGTTGCTCCTGCAAAATACACTGCAGAAATGGGAACACTGAAGCAGAAATCTCCACCACCAGAGAGCACTCACATTTAGGATTTCCCCCACCTGACAAAAACTCCAGTCAAAAATAAAACTGTTCTTACCGAGGAAATGATGCAACTTCAAATGCACTCAGTACAAATAAAGAAAAGTTAGTTGGCAAGACTTGGAAGCCACACTCCCAAACAACATCTGCAGGACCTGCAGGACGGGACTTTCACACAGAGATGCCCCACCAGGCCACCCCCCTCGGGCACCTCAGACAGGGAATTCCTAATTAATCACTGACATGTAACTCCTGTGCCCTCGGGGGAGCACTGCCAGCCCTGAGCACCGGGCAAACTGCTCCTCACTAATCCACTTTGCCACTCCATGCCCATCTGTCCAAGCTCAGGGGGCAGAGCATCTGCTGGAGAAACACTGCCGGTCACCGGTTTGCTGTTCCTCTAGGAGAGCTGAAGTGGAGGTTTTGCTATTCTGGATCATTTTCTACTGGAAAAAGCCCTTCTCTGGTCCTGAACTGCTCTGTTCTCAGCACTGCTCACAGGCTGGCATCACATTCTGCCAGTGCCATTTACAGGCACACCAAAGGTTTACCCGTTAGCAGGTGCTCTTGAAGCTCCTCGGGCTCAGCCCTTCCTGATGGTCTAAGTTCCCCTGCTCAGTCAGTCACTAGTCAGTCACAGCACAGACACCCACTGAGATGGGCTTTCAGTCTGCCTGTGCAGCACTGCCTCAAAAGAAAGGGAATGTTAAGGAAAAGCAAATAATACAGGCCAGAATGGGGAGTGCTACAGCTGCCTCAGCTGTGCTAGTCGGCAGCAAATTCAGTCCCACCAAAGATTAAGAGAATCAAAACTGATGGTTTCAAACTATCCTCTATTTCCAGCTTATTTGTGAACTCCAAAGCACAAAATGAAATACTGAGTGTGAGCACATAGCCTTTTCTTCCTCCTCTGTGCTTGGGGAGAATGATCCAGGAGCTGCACACCTCTAGTACATGGAACAGAGACAATTCCTTTTCCTGTTGTAAACACCCCACGTGGTTTGGGTTACTCTCCCAAATGGGGTAACAAGCCTCAGTTATTTTTTTTCCATGAAATACATACATTAAAAATCCATGACTGCAGGCAAAGAGTCCATTCTCTTTGCAAACCTGCATGGAGACATTTAATTAAAACCTGTGCTCATGAAGAGCCAAGGATGAGTTTTTAGGATGTGTTCCCTAAGGAAGGGAATTTAAGCAGACTTCTGGCAGTGAAACCACATTTACTTGGTTTGGAAGTGCAAGAATGAGTAGCCTGCACTCACCCAAGAGAACAACCCCATTCTCCTGCCTTGGGAAGTGAGTGACTTTCCTAAAGCAAAGTTCACGCTGTGCCACAGGTACTTGGGCCTTTCCTGTGTGATACCAAGTCTCTCTACTGAGAATTCAGTGCTGCTTAAAGACTTTATTTTATGTAAATCTCAAAATAAACTCAGCTGTCAAGCAGGACTTCGAGCCTTTCAGTAAATTGTTCATGAACTGTCTCACAGCGAATCAGCCTCTCACAAGAGCACTCAGATAAACAGGATTTGCATTGGCAGAGCTATGGCTAAAATATTCCTGCTGCTCTTGGAAAAACAGACCAAAAAACTGTCCAGTCAGTATAACCTCCCTGCACCAGGAAAACGATCCAAGTCTGTGCTGATCATGAATATGCATGGCCACAATATTCAAAACATGCATGTCTACAAGGTTCTGATCCACCCTGAGGGCCAGAAAAACTGCAATTAAGTTCGTGTCGGGTGCAGGTGAGGTTTTTGCTTGCAGCTGGCCTGCATGGACTTGGTGCTCAGATGCTGCCAGTTGAACAAAATAGGAAATGCCATTTGGAGCACACTCTGCACCACTCCTTTCCTGTATGGAGGAAGCAGACAGGGCAGGGTGAGGAATACTCCATTCATCTGCAGCTTCCAGCCAGCTTGGAAATTAGGTTAAAAGAGTTCTTTGTAATGATGTCATTTTTTTTTTTTCTAAATAAAATTAGCAAACTACGAGTGACCACTGCCACATCTTCCTCAACAAACCAAGGTTTAAGCAAATTGTCTGTAATTTGATGGGACTGATCCAGCTCCAAGCCAGCTGACCCTTGAGTCATCCACCAGCTCTGCAAACCCACTGGGTAAGGTCAGGGGAAGGAAAATGGGACATGGATGCTAAGCCAGCTCTAATGAACACTGAAAAAAAGTCTAAAACTAGGAGACGTAGGACCAGGAATAATATTAAAATCCCTCTCCTTTAAATATAAAGTGCTAACCTTGCACTGACAAAATGCCAAACCACTAAACACAGGAGTCACTGAACTTCCATTTCTATTTGCGTCAGACCGGCCGAGCTCTCTCTGCAGCAGGGGAGCCCTGCACACTCCTTTTCCAGCTCTGGAGCACAGCAGAAGGCACAGGCAGACTCAGGATAGATAAGGAGCCAAAGGGAAGTTCTTTGAAAAGCCTCCACACAATGCTTTGTGGTTTATTCCAACCCCCACATGGGAGGAAGTCGCTGCCAGCACAGGTAGAGGGAAGCAGTTTGCTCCCTGCGTGTGGAGCAGTAAAACATTCCCAGTTTCCATGTGAAAAGCTGCCTGGGACATGGTAAAAGCTGAGTGCAGTAACCACATTGCTGTGCTCTGGGCAGGACAGTGCCCTGAGTGCTGTCCTGAGGGGGAATTATCCTGGGATCCCAGATCTAAACAGGAAAGAGCAGAACAGGCTTGGGAGAGCAGCAAACAAGAAGCTGCCATCTGCTCATAATCTCTAACTTTTTATCTGCCAAATAAAAGCACATACCCTCTAAAGGGACAGTAAAAAGCTAAAGAAAGCTCAGCAGTCAGGTAGGTTCTCCTCTCTGCTCCCAACATACCCTGAGCCAGCTGGAGCACTGAGCCTGTCACGCAGAGGAACTCATTTAAATGAGACTCACAAAACTACTGAGGAGGAGGAAAAAGTGGAAGTGATCACCTATAAATACTTGGGGAGAGGAGAATCATCCTGCCAGGCAGCTGGAAGAAAATATTAAACAGAACACAACACAGGCCCATACAAAGGGAAAATGGGAATGGAGGACCCTGGCCAACACAGGCTGGAGATGGAAAGCTGCAGAGCAGTTCAGTGGCAGCTGCAAGGACCAGGGAGCCCTGATGGATATGGCTGAGCTTATTTTACAGCTGTATTTAGGAGATTTGGCTTCCTGCACTGACCAACAACTGACTTCATGATCCATGATGTTCCTTCCACTCTGATGTTACAGCACTCAGGTACTTAAAAAGGACATTTTACCTTCATTTGCCTCCTCTTTCCAAACCCCGTGTCCATATTAACTGTAACCTGCCACATCACGATTATCCCAGCCTTCAGTTTTGGGAATTCAGCTTTCCTCATTGGACTGTACACCCTTGTGCTAAAGGGTTTGCTACCTGCAGGCACTTCAGGGGACAAAACTGCAGAAACGCCTGCCCAAAAGGCAAACACCAGGCATTGCCTGGTGGATGGACAGACTGAGGAAGATCCTGCCTGATTCCCTCGCCTTGGTTCAGTGGGGTGTGAATTCTGCAGCTGTGGCTTTGTCCCAGTGCTGTCCAGGCAAGGTGATGCTTCTAAATAACCTTCCTGTGAGGGATGCTGGAAGGGCTATAAAACCCTTCAAGCCAGCAGAAAGATCCAGAAACATGCAGAAAAACAAAGCCCATGACTGAGCCCCTATTCCTTGCTCCCAACTCTCCAGTAACTCAGGAAACAACCACCACTCACAAACAGCATCACCTGAAACTGCATCAGCCCCTGCACCGATGATTTGCAACCTTATTTTCTAAGCCATGTTCTAAGACACACCTGGGGTGACACTTCCCCGACTCTGGCCACACTCTGCCTGAACTGGGGAAGGAGTCTTTGGTTGTAAACTGTCTGGTTTAGAGGGGATGAAGGGGAAACCCTGACAGGTCTTCAGGTGTGGGAAGCTGTGGAGAAAGGGAGGGACGAGCCATGGTGGACAGGTGAAGGAGGAATGGATTTGGGTGGTGGGGAGGGCACTGCATGAAGCCTTCCACAGATTCAGCTCCCTCTCCTCCTGTTGTCCCTTGAGCCCTTGGAGTGCTGCTCAATCAACAGAACCTTGTGATAACAACGCCTCACTCCACAAGCCCAAGTGCCAGGCTACAGTCCCAGGATTCCACAGGTTTTCTTTGGAAATGCCTGGAGACTCCTTTAGCAGTCAGCTGGCTGGGAGCTGCTGATGTTCAGCTGCCTCATTGTTCTGCCGGGAAGGAAAATTCTGATTTGTTAAGCTCGTGGCCTCTGCTGGAGCCCCTGAATGCAGCATTGTTTGGGACAGGGCTCAGAAAACCCAAGAATCATCTTGCAGCTCTAAGACACAGCACCCCATCTGCCAGCACTCCAAAAGAACGTCTCCATGCTCTGGTAACGTTACATTTACAACAAATTAGGTGCCTCATTTATACAAATACAGGCCACGCAAACCAGGCAAAAATAGTAATGCAAAACATGCAAATAATGGCTCGTGTTTCTGCATCATTAGGGCTTCCTTTTGGAGTTGTTGCAGTGATCTGCACCACGACACCCCAAAGCAGACACTGACATCCTCACCCAGGCCTGGCTGCCAGGGAGTGACGCTGGGCTGTGACACTGGGATGTCACACTGGCTGTCACACTGGGCTTCTCCATGCAGCCAGGCCTTTACAGCACGTGGTGGTGACTCAGCTCCGTGGTTTGGCCCACAAGCTGTCCCAGCCCTTCCAGTGCAGCCAAGGGCTCTGCTGGACAAACCACGGAGTCTCCGAGCAGCAGATGAGGACATTCCACCTCCAGCTGCCCATCCTGCCCCTCAGTCAAAGAAACCCTTCTGCCACGTCTGCTGCGGGGACAATGAGGGACAGCTGCGACCTCGGCCACCCCCAGAGTGCCACCAACTCCTTTCAGACACCAACGGCCTCAGCCAGAGCATTTGGACAAAGAACCACAAGCAGTGGAGGGGAAAATTAAGTTTGTAAATCACAAAGCAAATACGTTTCAACAGTATGTCCATGAACTGCTCAGGCTGAAAGGACTTTTCCTCGTGCTCCCTTGAAAGAGTGGCCAGTCAGGAAAAGCTTCCCAGTTTGGATATGTTTGGCTCAGGTTTGTTCTGGGGCTTTCTTTCAAGTATTTTCTGTTTTGTACTGAAAAAGCTTCATGTCCCTAATGGAGATCTGAACAGAACTGCACCAAATCCCCTCTTCTCCATCTCCCAGTCTCTCCCATCACCAGGAATGGAGCAGGAAGGCAAAACCTCAGGCTCTGTAAGGGACCAGATCATATCAGTGTGAAAAGGCCCAATAAACACACAAGGTTTGTTCTTCCAATTAAAGAGCAACTAATATTTCCCAGAAAGTTTGAGTGGGAAACAAAAGGGTTTTAATTACAACTAAGTGCAGTGGGTTCACTTAAATTCATGAGTGTGACTGAGCTGGCAGATTCAGTATCAGGATCTTTCTCCCTCTCACTGAAAGTCAACTTCAAAAAGGGAAAAGGAGAAGGAACAACACGGGGAATGCTTCAAACACCCTTGTGGGGTATGGAAGTGCAGGGCAGAACTGGCAAGATAACCAAATGAATTTGCACAGTGGCCTGAAGTACCTCACTTTACATTCTTTGAATGGAAAAGCAGCTAAGTGGCAGGAGAGCTGCTATTTATGCATTCATCATCCACTGCAAAAGGAGTGAATTCCTAAATGGCAGCTGCACACAGATAACCCAGGGGAACATTAGCAAGATGGAAAAGGACTTAAAAGGTTTGATTAGTAAAACAGATTACTTGATTTACTTGCTGCTTGGTTTATCGGTTCAAATTATCACCGGAAAGATTGAGTTCATTTACTTCCATTTGACATATTTTTTTTTCTGTCAAAGACAGCTCCCACTCAGAAGCTGAAAGACTATTCAAGTAATAATAATGTGAGACAGCACAAATAACACACAAATCAGAATTAACATGCAGCTAACCTGAAAAGCATCTTCAATTTATCTGCCACAAGCCAAGCTGGCTTTGACCACACCATCAAAATTTTAATCCTAGGCCAGTGGAATTCAGAGCCCTGTGAAATTATTTAAAACAGGATCTTTTGGAGGACAAATCAGCCAGAGGATTTAAGCAGGCTTCTACTTCTGTGACGTATCAATTGCCAGGAAATGAGCATTAGTTAATGACAATCTCCAAAAGTCAGATCAGTGCTACAGTTTACCAAAAAGTTTGATAAAGATGTTTTCGGCCAGTAATTATTTAGTGAAAGAACTGATTTAGCCTGGGGTGGTGATGAAGTGACCCTCAGCTTTGGGAGACCCAGTTACACCCTGAGAACAGCACTGAGTGAAGCTGCTGCTCTTGTGCAGGGTGATCACATCCCTGTTCATACCCCATCACATCCCAATCACATCCCTGATCACACCCTGCTCACACCCTGATCACATTCCTGTTCATATCCCTGTTCACATCCCAGTCACATCCCTGATCACATCCCTGTTCACACCCCATTTACACCCCGATCACATCCCTGTTCACACCCCAATCCCATCCCTGTTCACATCCCTGATCACACCCCAATCACATCC
>VWYO01013222.1:279-15101 GCA_013400275.1 Rhadina sibilatrix | reverse complement strand
GTTTTCTACACAAATAGTGGAAGAAAAGCAAACTCACCCATAGAGGCTACCAGGGAAAGTTCACTGACTACTGGATAAAATACTCAGTAGCCTAAATAATACACACTGGCTTATTTTTGCTGTAGGTGGATCTGGCAAATATGAGTCACCTTTGGAGGAAATCCCAAAGTGCTCCCCTACCACAGTCATATCTGTACACAGAAAACAAGGAACTAAGTCCAGAACCAAAAAAAGCCACCACATTCACGTTGCCACTGGTGTTGGCCAAATTTGCCAGGGAGCTAATTTCCAGCTGGAAAAATTTAAAGCAAATGTTGATCAAAACCACAGGATGGTTATATTTGGAATTAGAGGAGCAAAGCACCTGAAGTATCTTCTAAGTGTGATCTGACAAATGAGTTTTCACAAGATCCCACAATACACTTGGTAAGAAAGCAAGTCACAGGGAGATAAGATGGTATCCACTTAATAGGAAGTGGTTTTTATTGCTATTTCAACTTCTCTGTGATGCCATGCAAGGCAAATTTAACAAGAAAAACCCAAGGCTCGTTTAAGAATGGCCAGTCACACTCTGCAAATGTGAGACCCTTGAAGCAAATGAGTGACAAACACTGCAGTGGCATCCAGAAGCACCAGAAGGTGATTAATCCTGAGCATAATTATAGAATGGAACAACACAGCAAGGACTGGCACTGGGGTAGAGATTGCTGGGTCCCTGTGGCTCCCAGAGGAGCAGAGGCTGGCTGAGAGCAGGGCCCTTCAGCCCTCCAAGGCTGAACCAAGAAAATCATGCTGGAAAGGAAACTTTAACAAAATTAACATTAACACAGCCTGGGGAAGGGAGGGTTGTGTGGAGACCTCACAGCACCTTCCAGTGTCTGAAGGGGCTACTGAGAAGCTGGAGAGGGATTCTTTGTCATCAACTGCAGTCACAAGGCAAGGCAGAATGGGTACAAATTGAAAAAAGAGAAATTCAGGTTAGATGTTAGGAAGATATTTTTTATTTGCAGATAATGAGACATTGGAACAGGCTGCCCAGGGAGGTTGTGGAGGCTCCAGCTCTGGAAATGTTCAAGGCCAGGCTGGATGAGGCCTTGAGCAACCTGGTCTAGTGGGAGGTGTCCCTGCCCACCATGGGACTAAATGATCCCTTCCAACCCCTTAACATTCTATGATAAAACAGCTCAGAAAAGAAGGTGTCCTTTGAGACTTTCTCCAGGATCTCTAGTGGGACAGGTAGGAGAAGGCAGGGGGTCAGTGGGAATTGAATGCTGAGGAAGGTCTGTCACCCTGCACCAGCATCACTTTGTGCCACCAGCTCTCACCCTGGAAGGCACTTGGGGATCCTGAGCAGAGAAGCAAAAGATTGATTTCCCAGCCAAATCAGTTCCCAGGCATTAACACCAGCACCTGAAAGCACCTAAGAGCAGTGACACCCCCCCTGAAACCCCTCAGTCCTTGTGTGAGAATACAATCCCTGTGAAAAGCAATTCTGACATTCCCCACTCTGTAAAAATCCACCTGCTGCCATTACTTTCTCGGTGTTCACTCAAAATTTCTCTGTGAATGAAAACTACTCCACTTTTCCCCTCTGAGTAAAAGATGCAATTTCAAAGTCAAAACCCTTGATGTAAAAACTCCACAGCAGAAGAAGTTAATCCCAGACAACCCAAGGGGACAGTGGCAGTGGCAGCAACACTGAGCAGGGAGGGAAAAACAAGTCTGAGAAATAAATTTCACCACTTGTGATTTATTCCATGTGTATCATGATAACTATTGTTTTTTCTTAAAATACTCCCTGTTAAGAGTAAAAAGAATGCAACCACCCTCAGCCTCATTAAGGGGTTTTTAGCTTTCATCACTGTGAAATTGGAAACAACCACGGAATATCTGAAAGGTTTAAACATCAGAGAGCAGAGCAAAACCAGGAAAAGCTTGCACTTGCCTGTGCTGCTTCATCACACTCTCCCTCCCCTGTCCTCATGGATAAATGGATGGTTTGTAGCTGATGTGGGATTCGATGTTTTTTCAAGTTGCTTTCTCCCCCGATGAAAAAAAGAAACTATTTGGCACTCATAACAGTGGAGGGTACAAAGAGTATCAAAACCCAGGTCAAAACACAAAGAAATCTCTGTCTTCAGTGACAGAAACTTTTAGTTTGCAAAATATCCATTGCACTCCCTTACTCAGGGAATGAATCAAAGGCTCCCACTCTCCATGTGACACCCAGGGATGACCAGATGGGTGGGCACAACTGGGCAATTTTCCTACACAGCAAATTATTTGGGATCTGGCCACTAGTGCTATCAGTTTCCACATCGAGTTCCTCGTTAGAATAAACAGAGGCTGCTCGTTTGTCGTAAACAAGGCCAGCCAGTACATCTACATATGAAAGGTAGGAGGTGGGGATATTTTCCCCTGAAAGCTTTCCCAGATCGGTTCTGGAGCTTACCCTGCTCATCAGGACACGAGAGAATTTGGCAGTTGAGGTGAAACATCCTTTGGCCTGGCACAGAGGATGGGAAGGTGCTGTGGGAATTACTGCCAGCACAAGATTTATGTCACATAACCAGGGACAGGTAAAGAGGAGCTTCCAAAAAAGCAGCAAAGGTGCCTTGATTAAAAAAAAAAAAAAAACCAAACCCAACAAATACTGATCCAACTGCTTAACTGTTTGATCTTCCCACATCCCTCGTACAACATAAACCTGACACTGACCAAGCCAGTCTTTCTGTAAGAACCTCTTCACTTATCTCTCCTTTTTTATTGAGGTTTAAGTGCACGTTAATAAGTGTAACCCTAGCAAATGATTCCTTTCACTTGGTCAAGGTGCCACAGAATTCACCAAGTTGACTGCATTTAACTTCTGTTATTTTTTTTCTCGGTACAAGGACAATATGGGAAAGGCAGAAGGTTAAAATGTATCAGATGGAATTTAACATTTTGAAATATTATGTCCCAATTCTACAGTTTCCATGATTCAGCTACAAAGTTTGCAACACAAGGCATTTTTGTTTGTCCACTAGAACAAGTGATCTGTCCATCTGCACTGGGTCTGCTCTCTAACTTTCATAAACAGCCTTTCAGGAAAGCAGCAGAGCAGCCAATTGCCAATCAGTTACGGACAGAACTCCTGGGAGAAGAACAAGATTGACACAAGTTTTGTCCCTAAATTCAGTAGCAACACATCTGGGCTGGCCCTGAAGTCAATCCCAGCCTGTGATGTCAGAGCAGAGCCCCAAAGCCACATTACCCTGGGACAGTGAACATCTTCCTGCTCCAGTGGCTCATCCAGAGAGCAGCGGGTGCCACCTTGGCTCCTCCACGAGAGCATCCAGGATCCAGAAACCCAGCAGAAAAACATGACAGAAACAATCAGGCATTCTTCAGGCTGATGAAAGAGCTGAGATTTGAGGTTTCCTGCATGGCAGGACATGACACATGTAGCATCTTTTAGGAGCTGGGTGTCCCCCATCCCTCTTTCCTGGCTTTCCCACTCCTGCCAGCCATCTGAGGCTTGGCACTGCTCCTCAGGGCACAAGCACTCTCATCCAAACCCCACAGCACCCGTGATTCCAGCATTCCAGGTGACAGCCTGGCACCAGCTCCCCCACCACTGCCTGCAGGGATGCAGGGACAGCATCAAAAATCAAACCAGGCATCTGGTGAAAAACAAGACTTGTTTTGACAATAAGCAGCGCCCCCTTTAAGTCTCCAAAAATGTAAGTCCATAATGGAAAACATGTTTTCTATCGACTGATTGGGAGAATGAAGCCAAATAGTCCCAATGATTTCAAAACTGTTTAGGTTTCCTTCGGTTTCCTACCAAGCCCAGCTCTCTGGGTTTCATACCAGCTTTAAAAGCTTTACACTTCACACAGATCTGCTTTTCCCTGGCGTTTTCCTCAGAGGGGTTTAAGTTCTGTAACCAACACGAAGTCAGAGACCCAGCTGCCAGACACTGGAGATGTCTAGCTCAGGAATGTCTGCATCCTTGAAAGCCAGGATGCAGCACGGCCCAAAAAACAAGAACAAAGACAAGATTTCCACTGTTTGTTTTGCTGGAGACACAAATGCTACATTTATCAGGGAAACAAGGCAAAGGGATACTCCTGTTTCTATCCCAGTAGCACAGCACTGTTCGTGCTCTCCTCACCTGGGACAGGTCAGAAACCACACAAAGCAAAGTTCCTTTCTGACTGCGACACAGGCAGACTCAAAAAAGGAAACGCTGATTATCAAGCAGCACTGTCCACAAAGTCAAACATCCAACCTCGGGCTTATTTTAGAAAGGCTCCCTGGTAATTTGCCTGTGCTTTTGAAAAGCAAGGAATATGTTTTGAATTATAAGAGGTTACAGGGACATTTTTGTGGTAAATTTGGACTTTCATTTGCAAAAAAAAAAAAACCCTCAATGCTACAGAGATCCTTTCGGAAATAACATTTTTTTGTCATTGCTAAGCACTTTTCAACAAAGTTTAACAGCTACTGTTCCAAGGAGGTGTTTACATCCAGCTTTAAAAGAATCTGGGGGTTCCTATGTCGCTGGAAGCACAAGGAAAAGCAGCACGGTGTCCTTCTGACAGTCTGAGAAGCAAACAAGGGAGGACATTCTCTGCAGGGGGCAGGGGCAACAATTTTTCTAAGCGAGTTCACTTGGAGACTCCGGTGCTCCAGGTCTGGTGTTTTGGGATTCCTCTGGGGCCTAAAGCGTATTTACAGCTCTTTGAGCCTGTTTGCATTCACTCCCCCGGTCTTTACACCCCGGATCAAGAAGCAACAACACACAAAGAAGCTGGTATTAAGGAGCAGTGGAAGGCACCATTTTCTGCCTGGAAGTTTATAAACTCCATATCCAGTTCCTTTATAAACAGTGCAGGGGAGGGGAGGCCTTCAAAGAACCATAGCTGGAGTTTCCTTTTGAAGGTGAAATTTACTTTATCGTTCATTCTTGTAAACAAAACAACCTATTGAGCTGCAGCCTAGCAATCTGAATAACAGCAAAAGTTTTAGTGTAAACATCTCCGAGATGTGGAGAATGAAAGCTTCATTGTGCCCCTGATGGCCGTGGCGTGAAGGCTTTCACAGCCACCGAGGTTTTTACCCCTCCAAATGCCATGGAAGAGCTCTCCCCACAGAAAGCTGTGCAGTTCCTGCAGTGGGAAAGGGGGTTTTTTGTTTCCATTTGTTTTTCTTTGCTGTTCACGGTGAGACAGCCTTTGCTGCCATCCAGTAGCTGTTAAAAGATGGGTTCTCATTCCTGCCCGGCTGTGGAGCTCCATGGGCTGCAGTGAAGCGCTGGAGTTCCCTTCAGCTGCCCTGCTGGGAATTTGTCCTGGGCACCAGAAACAAACCCCAGGGCAATGATGAAGGCACTGGTGCTGTAACGGGAGGCAGATATTGAAGGGGAACCTGTCCTGAAAGTTTCAGCTGGTGCCTCAAAGCATAATTCATTTGAGGAGCAGCCATGCACACCCGCTCTCCATTAAAATGGGACAGAAAACCTTCTTGTCAGGGGCCCCAAAGCAGAGGGATTCATTCTGTCAGAACTTCCAGTGAAACACGGCTTGAGTTGGCTTGATGTGAATACAGATGCAGGGGCAAGGACAAAAATCCTTTGTGTCTGGAGATGGGGTTAAGCCCCCCACCCCAAACAGCACATCACACCTCACATAGTGCAGAGTCCTGCCACAGAACTCCAGTTTTCCTTTCCCAAGAAGACTCAGGCTTCCCAAGTTAAGTTACATCAACCCTAAACAGGAACATATCAAGATACTCTGATCAGATGATTTTCTACCTGAACAACCTCAGGCAGGATAACATCGGGGCAGGCTCTGTCCAGACCCAAGAGAGAAAGAACTGCAGTGGGCAGGGATCCAGCGTGGAGCCAGGAAACGACTTGAGCAGATGAACACGATAATCAGTGATTGCAGCACTCCAAACCTCCTGCCATGGCACACTTTGTGTGGGCTCCACAAATTACACAGGCAAGGAGGAGGCAGTGTCTTTGCTGGAAGTTATATTTCTTGCATGCCAAAGGGAGCATCTGAGGGGAAAGCACAGGAATGCTGGTCAGGAAGTTCCCAGACAGACACGGCACGGATCAGTCCTGCAGGAGAAACTGATAAACACGGGGAGGAGATAAGCTGTGCTCTGAGGTGGAACAGGAGGGGGGCAAGGAGATTGGTGAAGGAGATAGAACCGAGAGCAAAAGTGATCTTTGTAGATAACTCTGAACAAGCTCTTGTCAAGGCACAAGAGAAGGAACGAGTACAAAAATCAGTGTGAGGTGACTCTGGGCAAGCCTGGGCTTTGTGTATGGCTGGTTGGGCCTGACCCACCCCAGGGAAATAACAACACCTGACTTGGGATGCAAGAGCCTGGAAAGGACCGAGTCCGACAGTGCAGGTGGAACAAGGGAACTGCTGCCCAGAGCAGCTCACTGGCTCCAGCCCCAGGGAATTCCAGCTGACACAGGGCAAGGCTGGGAAGATCAGCCCAAGATCAGAGATGACACTGGAGAGCTGAAAGGACATCAACAGCAAGGGGAAAGGCTAGGCAGAGGTGTCCAGCTGCACACAGAAGGTTCTGAAAGAGGAGAGAGGAGTCATTCAGGATGATCAGGAGGGTACTGCAGTTACAGAAATATGGGAAGTCAGCAGGAGACAGGTCAGGTGGGACAACACTTCTTGGAGGGACAGTGAGAGTCAAATGCCTGACTTGCCAGAAGTCAGCAGGAGACATCCAAGGGATGAGAAATGAGAAATTGAGAAATGACACCGTGGCAGGTGGGTGGCTGCCCAGGGACATGGAACTGGTTTAATGCCATATTTTCACCCAATGGTACATTTTTCTGCAAATAAAGCTCTGGATCAGAGCATCCCAGCAGTCACACAAAAATTGTTCTCTGAAGTGTCACTGGGCAAGTGGCAGCCATAGGACAGGTCACTGCAATTTTCAAACCCAGAAGGGAAGGTCAGCAGCATCCCAGCAGCCAGGAAACGTGGGCAGAATGCTTCAGCAGAACAGGACAGAACTGATGAACAAATATCCCAGCACTGTTCAAGGAGAAGTTTTGAAATCTGCACAGAAAAATGCTCAAAAACTACTGTGGGCAGAATGGAAAATACCACCATCACCAAGAGCTAGAGCCAGAGCAGGCTTGCTGTGTCCTAGCTGAGCCTGAGAAATTGAGCACTGCAAGACCACCAGTGATGATAAGGTTGGATGCTCTGGCTTATCCTTAACAACTATTTTATTTAAAAGGTCTTTCCAAGATATCCCCCTCCTCCTGCCTCAGCTGGGCTCTGACAGGACAGTATCTGCTGTCCACCTAAATCATCACCCAAAGGAACCACTCTGGGTGTTGCTACCACACAACAATTCAGAGACCAGAAAAGCCTCATTCTTAGCCAAAGATAAAGGTTATCCCAGGAACAGTTTAATGGCTTAGATTTGAAGAAAAACGAAGTCTTTTCCAAAAAAGTCTACCTAATGCTCCTTTTTCACTCCCAAGGACACAACAGCATGACAGCCAGGCTGTTCTTTCAGAACTTGAAAACACCACAACTGAACACTGTCACACCTGGTCTAATACAGGAACATCAGCACGTGGCAGCAGCATCAGGAGCTAAGATCTCATCACACCTCACCAAAAACCCCTTAAGGAAACAGAAATCTTCTTTACAAATTGTATTTTTGCTTCAGAGAAGTGGAAATGGGTGTTTGCCACCAGGGGACACACAGCTCCCCTGCTTCACACTTACCAGGCAGAATTATGTGCAGAAATCTGTTTCCTTCTCCCCACCTCAGAATTCCTTCATTCCATAAAAAAAAATGCAATCATGACTGAGGGATGCAGGGAGAGATGACGTAACTCCAAATACTTTGTGAGATCTGCATCTCTAAAGGAATTCCTGTAAATATCACTAAGTTCAGGTGGTGTCAAAGCTGCTCAGCCAGAAGAAATGCAAAGAGCCAAAGAAATGCAAGGGCTCAGTGAGTGTTAGATCAGTAAAGCCACCTGGAGAGGCAGATTTTTGAACAGAAGTCAATGCAAAGGACTCTTGACTAAAGGAGGCCACGAGACTTATTGGAAGTATTAGCAAATATTTACTGGAGTTTAGCAGATCTTGGAGTCAACATCCAGCAGGTGATGACAAATCACTTCAGTTAAGACAATGCAGGTTACACAAGCCACCTCAAACATGGGGCAGCCAAAAACCAGAACGGGGTTCCACTTGACAGCATCCCAAACAGATTGCACTGCAGCTCTGAGGAGCTTCAGGACCCACAGCACTTCATAAGAATCTACAAAACTGTTGCAGAGTAAGGATGAAAGCCAAAAGGCTGCTGAGGAATTCCTAAATTACCAGCTGATTTTTATGGATGTACTTTGTGTAAACAGCAGGAAAAAAAGACTTTAAAAAAATGCATGAAAGAGCATTTCCTATTGAGGTGATCCCCCATAGTTCTGGTTACTTCACTGGTTCTGTCAGGTTTTTGTTTCACACCCCATGCCCCGAGTCATGGATGTCCCTCCCCAGGTTGGTGCTACCTACCCACAATTAAATGCTGTTACCTGTGCTCTGGCAAGGACCAGAGGCAGCAGGAGGAAGGACCAGAGCAGCCTCAGAATTTAGAAGTACAAGGCACCCTGAAAGACTGATCCCATTCATAAATCTGACCTCGTATATTATTCAACTCCCAGGTGCTAAAATTATTAAACACTCCCCCACCCAGCTGCTATAAAAAGACTCCTGTAAAACTCCCCTCTAAGGAGGCTTTCATCAGGCAGGGAGGGCAGATGTGCTAAGGAAGGTCCAGTGAAAGCAGATAAACTCAGCACACATGGAGGCAAAACAAACTCCAGCCTAGTCATCACCTCATTCAAAGCCTGGCTCCTGGGAATTCCAGTCAGGAATCCTGGAGCACACTTGCAGCAGCTCCAGGTGTCCATGGGCTGAGGAGTCCCTGTGGAGTCAGGAAGCTGCTCTGGATTCTCCCTTTGCTACTTGTCTGGTTGGGATTTGCTTTTTAAGTGAGATGCATGGCCTTTTCCATCTCTGAAGATCAGGCTGGCCCCAGGCCAAGCTCGTAAGTCAAATTTTGATGGACTAAGAGGAATTTTCATTCCATTCATTCCAAACTGTGACACGAGACAGCTTCTGCAGGTTGAGCAACTCTGAGGCAGCCAAGAAGGGCTGATCAGACTCAACTGCTGCTGGCCTGAGTAGAGCAAGGGGTGTCCTGCAGCACCCAGAGGCAGATGCCCCTCTCCAGGGAGAAAGCAGCCTCCTCCCAGCAGCTCTTTAATCCAACACCACATAAACAATTCAAATATTTATAACCATTTAAAATGAGGAAATTAAATTGGCTTAAAGGCATGAAAGCTTGTTTATGAAGCATGAATATTTCATTAGGAAAAGCACAAATGAAACCAAGCATTCACATAATATTTCCTCTGCTGGGATTAAATACAGTTTATTACCTCATGGGAAGCCAAACCTCTCCCACTGCAATTTCAACCCCAAACATGAATGGTTAAGGTGGTGCTCAAAAGATAAGGAAGTCAGTGTAAAAATATCTGTGTAATACAGACAGCACCCTCCACTCCAAAACTGCAACTGAGGCTCATCAAGGGAAGAGCAGAAAGGGTGTGGTACCCAGAACAAACGGGACACACAGCTGGGCTAAGAATTGTTCCTGATGGGTCACAGGGACATCCCTTCCCTGAAGATGGGGACTTGTTCAACCCCAGGGCTTGTGCTTGCTTTTCCAGACCTGAAAAAGGAAAACGACTCAGCCTGCAGATCTAGGAGACACTGAATGGCAGAACAGAAGTTTGGCCTTTCAGAAATTAAAGTTCTTCCCTGGAAGTGTCCTAGGCCAGGGCCTTGAGGCAACCTGCTCCAGTGGAAGGGACAGGGGAGTGGAACTGGATGAACTTTAGGGTCCCTTTCAACCCAAACTATTCTGTGATTTTTGGATTCTAAAGAATGGCCTCAACTTGCCACATCATCCAGAAAAACAATGGGGTTCTTTGACAGAGGCCCCAAAGGTACAACCTCCACACAACTACCTCAAGAAAACCCCTTTGGGATATCCTTCTGCAGCATTTAAAGCCCAATTCCCCATTCAGTTTGCTCCAACCTTTTTCTAGGACTCCAGCACATGCCTCAGCCCTGCCTGCACAGCAAACACCTCCCTCAGCACCAACAACTTTCAGCACGTTCTCAGGAGAACCAGATTTTCAGTATAGATTCTTGATGCCAAAACTATTAATAATCATAGGAAATCTCTGTGTTTCAAATGGACCTGCAATAAGGACAGATATGGAACTGCTGGCTTAATCTGAAAACGCTGGGGGTTTTGAGATAGTTGAGAAACATTAGAAAAATCCCTTTTTGGGTGTTTTTAAGTGAACACAGAACTGTGTTTTGATGAAATGCTGCTTTAGGAGGCCAGAAGTCACCACGTGCACAGGGAGACAACTGCAAGGACTATCAACCCATAGCTCTTTGCACCACTGCAGGCTTAGGTGGGTTGGGATGACCAGGAGCTATCTGAGTAGCAAGTACAGCTTTCCACAGCTGGTTTCATGCTGGAAGTACTTAAAAGAAGAGGAAAACAACCCCAAATTCATTTTACAGTCATTACACATCACCAGGTGCTCTCAGTGTCTTCCTTTCACACATCCTTGAATTCTTTAATAAGGGTGACACAGATCTATTGTGTTCCTGGGGGGGTTTGCACAATGCTCATGAAAAACGAGCAACTCACCAGAAATCAGTGGGGGATGAGTCAGGGAGCACCTGCTCACGATGCAGATGTGGGAACACAAACACCACAAGCACACAGCTCACCTCAGGGCACCCCAAACGCTGCCCTGTGTAATTGTCTGCTTTTCCCCGTGGTTTCCCACTCCCAGTGGTTCAGGGGTGCTGGGTTTGCACCCACAGGATCCAATTGCCTGGCACAGAGTGGATGGGTCACACCTGACTGTCCTGGCACACACCTGAGACCCTGGAGGAGCAACTGCTCTGCAGTGACCCCCAAAGGCATCGCTAAGGCTGCACAACAGACAATTCAAGAACTCCCTCTCTGCATCCCACAGATCCCATTTTTAACACTCTGAGCTTTGATCTGTTTGTCAAGACAAATGCAAGCTGCAGAGAAGAGCGAGTGGTCTTTGCAGTGTAATACAAGAAATCACCTGATAAACCAGAATATTTCATGAAATATTCTGAAAAATAAGCTTCCTTACGAGGAAGTAAATTAAAAATGCAAACTTTTACAACTTCAAATTTTCACTGTGGCACGAAGAAAATGAGGTGGTGCAGTTTCCTGCTTCTCTTACTCAATAGTTTCATCTACACCATTTCTGCAAAAGCTGAGCAGCTCTGGCCAGACCAACACTCCTTTTCCATGAGCACCATCTCACTCCACCTGCCATGGAATGGGCATGGTCATGTTAAGCCAAAAGCAGTGAAATAAAGAGTTTTACCAAGTCCAGAGTGTTCTCCCATCACTTACAGCTGGTAACACGTGACTCCAGATAAACACCTGCCTGCCAGGGGCAGGACCTGAGAACTGCTGGACACAAAAAGATTCCCTGTGTTAAGGAGCCCTTCAATTAATTGGATCTCCTGGGATTGGATTGCCAATTACTCCTGCAGCAGTGCAGAGATGAGCAGGCACTCACTGAAGGGGTGATGGGCAGTTGCTGACACACAAACCACTCACATACAGCTGTTTTAATAATCCCAATATAGGAGTATTCCAGAAACAATTGCCTGTCACAGTTTTGGAGGTTACTAAAAAGAAACAAAGCTACTGAGTCCACACAGACCATTCCCATAGTCCTACAATTTTAATATTTTTTTAATTATTATTCTGATGAACTAAGAATCACAACCAGACACTTGGATGAAGCACACTCAAGACTAAGGAATTCAAGGACAGGATGACTTTTATTTACAATGAAGTGTAGGACGCAGTAACTGCCGAGTGTCCAAAGAAACATTCATGAAGTAGCTGTGAGAAACAGCCACGAAAAGACACTGACACGGTGATATCCCTGCTGAATCACCACTCAGATCTACAAATAACTGGGCACGAGCACTGGGGCTGGCAGACGAGGTAGTAAATTCACACTGCATCCACACACCTACCCAGGCACACTCATCCAGCCCATGTCAACAGCACTAAACTCAAATACTACACTAATGAAAAGTGCAGCTTCACCATTCCTCTTTTTCCCACTAGAGACATCCTTGGGGAAATATCCTCGCATGCACCGAAACTGGGATGATTTCAATTCCACCCACATCTGGGCTCACTTGGGAACTAAATCCAGCACGGCCCGTCTTGGGTCAGGCAGTGACCCCAAACAGAAATAGCTCTGGCAGAAAGCTGGATTTATGGACTAGGGTGGAGCCCATCCAAGTGTAAACTGAACAAACCCTCCACGGGCACTCAGGGACGGAGGAGCAGCAACTCCTCCCCTCTGCTCAGCACACCAGCAGCACCAAGGGGACTCTGCCACCTCCACAGTGACACCCTGGAGCAGCTCCTGAGCTGGGTCTCACACACGTGGCAGCACCAGGGGTCAATTGCCCTCTCCAGAGCAGTAAAATGGGAGCAGCAGGTGCTGCCTGAGTGTTGTAAAACACCAGCAGCGGGGCCGGGGTGGCAGCCCAGGGTCACCACACGGTGCCTGACACCCAGCAGGGCTCAGCAGCTTCACTGAAAGGCCACACTTTTGGGAAATTCACAACAGCTTTCCCAAATGTCCCAGTGCTGACAGACCTAGAGGCAAACGCTGGGGGGAAAAAATTAACAGGATCAATTAGCTTTTGACAAAAAACTTGTTCTGCCCACAGCAAAGACACCAGATGGCCTTGAAGCTCAGGCAGAGCTCAGGGCCAGGTGAGAAGAACTCAAGTCTGAACTGTTGTCAGAGGATAAGCCTGGGTTTGGGTAGGTTTGAGTGCCAGTGACCAAGGCACTGCAGTTAAATGGGGCCTCCTGGCAACACCCTCAGGCACCATCAGCGACAGCACAGAGAAAAAAATAAACGAAGTTGCACATTTATTGTAAGGATCCAGGACTGCTGGCTTGTTCCTCTCATCCCTTCATTCAAAATTAGCAAAGTCTGTCCCTGCAAGGCACCTCTCAACGGATTCCTAAAGGCAACCAACATGCCACATTGATTTTTAAGCTACCAATTCATTTCCAATACTTCATTTAGGTTTCTAGTACACATTATTCAAGGAATAAAATCCCAATAATAAACCATGACACGCAAATCTCCTGCTAATTACAAACATACTGCATGCAAGCCCTTTCTAATACAAGTACAGTGTGATGGAGTGTACAAACGAGAAGCAAATTTAAACTTTTAGAGGCACTGCAAAATTCATTTAAATCTCAAACCACGTTCAAAGCTCAACCATTCTCATTACGATTTTCTTATATTCAAACACAAACGCCCTCTCTGCCCAAAGAGAAATCCAAAATATTAAAGGAAAAAAAGCATAAAGTGTGCTGGCTGTTATTAGAGCCCGCAGGATCTGAGCCCTCACCCTGCAGCAGCTCAGGGCACAGGTACACCCTGTAGCACAGAAATTCCTGAGCACTCCGTGGCTGAAGCAGCCAGATCTCAAAACCTGCAGATTTCACCCAGAGGAGGCAACACAATTGTCTGAAAAAAGTTTAGTGTTCTCCTTCCTCAATAGTTTGAAGCCTGCTGAGGGAGCTTAGCCCACCTCCCATCTAATTGCCAGAGCCACTCTCAGGTGCATCCAACAACACCAGGGGCCTGACAAGCGGCTGATTCCAACACCCACCAGAACACGAGTGAACAGGCAGGAAAACCTGAGCAGAACAGGGATGGGACACAGCCCACAAGTCACATTTTTATGCCAAAGGCTTCCCTTTGGCAATTATCAAATCCTTGCACAAGCAGGGGCACAAGAGTTTATCAGGAGGAGCTCCCATGAATGTTTTATAATGGAAAGTGAAAAGCAGCTGCAGACTTAGGGTCCCCCGGCTGTCCTCTATCAGTGCTGCCCAGGATTTAGTTGTGCTCGAGAGGGAACAGGCAGGGAAACGTGCATCTTCCCAGCACCCACTACAAGGGAAATAAAACCATAAAAATCGTGAAATGTTAACACAGCAAATCCACACCAGCCAGCGGCTGCAATGCCCCCCACGGGATGGAGCAACCTTGGACTTGGTGACTTTTATTGCTCTTTCTTTTTTTTTCTCCGAAGCAACTTTGCAGAACGCCGGCATAGGCGAGGAACCTGGCAGAGGGGAGTGGGACAGGCTGGCCAGAGAAGCTGCGGCTGCCCCTGGATCCCTGGAAGTTGGACAGGGCTTGGAGCAAGCAGGGACAGAGGGAGGTGTCCCTGCCCATGGCAAGGGTGGCACTGCATGGGCTTTAAGGTCCCTTCACAACTCAACCCACAGTGTGTTTCGCTGATATAGAGGAAAATCAACAACTTACTGTTCTAAAGCAAAGTCCTTAAGGTCCCCTCGCTCCCAAACCATCCCATGATCCCATGAGGGCAGCGGGCACTGAGGCAGGTGACTCCAGAGGGGGATTTTTCCCGAGGGGGGACTGAGAGCTCCCGCAGCCCCCAGGGCTTGGTGCACCCCGAGCACCCTGCTCTTTACCCGGCTCTTCCATTTCATAGAAACACCCACACTTTTGTGCGGGTTTGCTCAGTCACGGAGGGGCGGCAGGCGGAGGGGGCTGGAGGAGGGTTTCGCTTCCCTCCCCACCCTCAGAGCGCATCCCAAGCGGGCCGCGTGTG